>JAODAL010002079.1:0-207136 GCA_025379985.1 Phyllomedusa bahiana | reverse complement strand
AAAACATGAATGTTAAGTCACTTTTTACTCTGTTTTGGGGAGGCAAAATGACCAAACAATTCTTGACTTTTTTTTTTTCATGTGTGATATTTTTTAAAGTTTAGATTTTTCCAGACATGGTGATGCAAATTATATTTATTGATTGTTGTTTTTTAGGTCACAAATAGGAAACATTTAGTTTTTTAAATCTGGCCATTTTATTATTTTATATTATTTTAGAAATATTAACTTTCTTTACTCTTTATGTTAGACCCTTGCTATTTACTACAGCTTCGGGCAACTTAAATGGCCAGGACTGACGTTATCCCTGTTATCAGCTGCTGCTAGTTGGTGTTAGTTGCAGGGGCGTTGCTAGGGTCCTAAAACATCCGGGGCTCGGGCCCTTTGTGTTTTTCTGGGTAGGGCTGGGTTCACACGACATTTTTGGGCGCCTCATTGTGAACTGCGGATGTTTTTTTTACAGAGAAAAACCTTCTGTTCCTGTCACTAATTTTTGCACATTCCCCCAGATCCCGTCCTCTCCTCAGCAGTCACTGTACAGAAAAATCACCAATGACAAAATTTACTTTTTCAGAATTTCCCTCACCTTCATATGACAATACCCCTAAACAGTCACCAAAACATCCACCTTCACATGGAGCAATTCTACCGGTCAAGTGTTTGTTACTAAAACCCTCCTACAAAACCAAGACCCCAAACTATTACTACTTAAGGCTCAAATAATCCTGCCAGACCCTGACTGAACGCAACCCGCACATGGGGACTATCCACTGCACACAGCCTAGAGACATATATTACCGCCATACAGGGACCAGATAGGGGGTAATACTAGTTGTATGTAGGCTCTGCAGACATATAAGTGATTACACTGCAGTTACATTTAGTGACTCACCGGAGACGTCTTTTCTGATCAGCGTCGTTCACTTTCCCCTTTTTCTTCTCCATCCGATTCACACCTTCATGCTGATTGCTCCCGGCCAATACTCGTCCCTGGGATTGGACACAAATATCTTAGAATCCTCACATTTCCCAGCAACTCCTTAATTAAAAGGTATAGCAGTCACCTCAGTTAGGTATATAGGGGCACTGAAGCAGTATATGGGGCCACAGGCAAATATATGGGGCCACAGGCAGGTATATAGGGCCACAGGCAGGTATATGGGGGCCCACAGGCAGGTATATGGGGCCAAAGGCAGTATATAGGGGGGCACAGGCAGTATATGGGGCCACAGGCAGGTACATAGGGGCACTGAGGCAGTATATGGAGCATAGGCAGTATATGGGGCACTGAGGCAGTATTATGGGCCACAAGAAGGTATATAGGGGCACTGAGGCAGAATATAGGGTCACTGAGTCAGTATATGGGGTCACTGAGGCAGTATATGGGGGCCACAGGCAGGGATATGGGGGCCACGGGCAGGGATATGGGGCCACGGGCAGTATATGGGGGCCACAGGCAGGCCTATAGGGGCCACAGGCAGGATATGGGGGCCACAGGCAGTTTATGGGGGCCACAGGCAGGGATGTGGGGGCCACAGGTAGTATATGGGGGGCACAGGCAGTATATGGGGGCCACAGGCAGGGATATGGGGGCCACGGGCCGGGATATGGGGGCCACGGGCAGGCATATAGGGGCACAGGCAGTATATGGGGGCCACAGGCAGGGATATGGGGGCCACAGGCAGGCATATAGGGGCACAGGCAGGGATATGGAGGCCACAGGCAGTATATGGGGGCCACAGGCAGTATATGGGGCCACGGGCAGTATATGGGGGCCACAGGCAGGCATATAGGGGCACAGGCAGTATATGGGGGCCACAGGCAGGGATATGGGGGCCACAGGCAGGCATTATAGGGGCACAGGCAGGCTTATAGGGGCACTGAGACAGGTAAACGCGTTAAAAATAACAACATTCATACTCATCTTAACTCGCCCGGCGAGCGCGCTCCTCCGGCAGCTCCTCGGGCGCACGGCCTATGACGCGCTGTGCGCCCGAGGAGAAGGCGCGCGCGATGACATCACATCATCGCGACGCTGCCGCTGAGGCGCACGGGGCCGCGGCGGGTCCTCAGCACTGTGAGGACCCGGCGGCCCGCAGTGTCGGACCTGCGGGTCCCACACTGTTTCGGAGCAGGGAGCGCCGCTCTCTCCCCCGCAGAAGCCTCACTGAGTGTGCGTCCAGGACGCACATGCAGCTGAAGGGCCAGTCGTGCTCCAAGCCCTCGGCAGCGGCCTGGAGCCCCCGGGGAAAACTCGGGGCACAGAGTGTTTTATTCGGGGCCCGAGCCCTGAATAAAACAGCCTAGCGACGCCCCTGGTTAGTTGTAATATGCATAAAGAACAGCCCCATCTCCAGAGCCAACTCCATATTTACCAAGCATACACTGGATGTTGCTAAAGGGGTAAAGATTAAATAGAAATAGTCAATAAAGCAGCCAGGACTTTGTGAAGATGATATGAGCTGTGTTTATTCCTGATAGGGCTATTAACTGTATTCATCTTTTTGTATGTACAATATAAAGTCTCATTTCTCCCTCAGGTCCAAAAAGATAGAATATATTTAAGAAAACTTAACAAAGTCATCATTTATCTAGTAAATGCACTAAATGAGATAAAAGAGCTATTCCTGGTGGTAGCACTAGTGTTACATTCAAAAGAACCATTGATTTCTTGTTTAAAAGATGTTTGTGAGATTGTGTTTAAACATAAAGACATCTTGGATCAATCATTTATCTTAACATTTTTTCACATCTTTGTCGAGTTTCTGTTTATGATAGATATCATAATATAGTACTGGATCTGTTACATGATGACAGCAATAACACCCAGTGGACGCCATTGACTTACAAATATGATAGAATATGTAATGGAGGCTTTAAGTATACATATCTTTAATCTAAAATCGGTGATAAAATGTGAATATAGCTTATTAACATTCAATGGAATCCTTTATCAGGAATCCTGTTATGATATTGGATATTAAAATAACAATTCCAATAAAATAATAAAAAACGATAGGTCAATTACCTTCCTAAAAATATCACTCTGAAGAGGGCATGGCTTACATAACGGCTTATACGTATCAATAAAAACAATAGTATGGTAGTCATGATACATTTTAATCACTGAGACTGGTGTTTTGGGAAAAGGCTACATTGTTTTTTGTTCTTTTTCCTGGAATTTCACCTGTGTTTTTTTTCTGCTAAAAAGAAGCTGTGGTCAGATGTTAGCTGTAAGTAAGGAAAATATGAAATGTACTAGAAGCAACGTTTTTTATTGGAGGTGTGTTTCCACATGTTTTATCCTACTTATATGATTTACCAAGGAAGACACCACAACAGCACATAAAAAACTAGTAACACTAAAAAAAGGCCCTTTTAAATGTTAAAACACCACTAAAAATGAATGTGTGAAGATGGCCTAACTGAAATACAAGGTAACTTAACCCCTAACTGCCTCAGCCAGTTTTGATCTTCCTGACAGAGCCTCATTTTTGAAGTCTGACGTGTCACTTTATGTGAGAATAACTTTTTGACACTTTTACCTATCTGTGTTATTCAGAGACTGTTTTCTCATGACACATTAGGCGACATGTATGATTTTTGGCATCCAGGCTCCATTTTTTTGTGCGCATTAGTAGTGTAGAATGCACCTGAATCTAGCCACAAAGCAACACTTCTGGATGAGGCAAACCACTTTTAAAGTGGTCAACCTGTTCCAGAAGTAATGCGACTGGATTCATGCCAATAAAAAGGCATACATGTGTAGTTTCGTATGGTTGTGGTGCAACACACCTCCAGCACGCTCCCGATCTCAGGCGCATTACAAAGTGCTGCAGGCGCTTTGTATTGCACCTAATATTGGAGTGTGTCTGATTAAAAATATAGTGAATGGATGTCACTCATTGTGCTTTAAGTTAGTAAGAAATTTCTGTCCAAACAATCCTTGTTTGTGTGTGAAAAATATAAAAATATTTTCCATTTTCAAAGTTCAAAAATTTCTGCGTGTAAGACAGATAGTTATTCCACTCAAAATAGTTTATAACTGGTATCTACCATATGTCTACTGTAGACATTTTTTCAGTGTCTTTTCTTTTGTAAAATAGATTTTTGCAAAATCGATTTTTTTAGGGACCAGTCTAGTGCTGATGTTATTACCCATTAGGCGTTTCACAGAAATTAAGGCAAAGTGGAGGTGAAATTTCACTTTTTTTTGCAGATTTTCAGTTTTTATCCATTTTTTACTGGAACACGGTAGATGTGACCAGGTAAATGAAACTCAACATCAATTCCTCAGGTTCTTCCATTTTCAGAGATATCTCATATGTGGCTCTGTGTCCTATTTGGCTTAATCACATACCTCAGAATAGGAGGAGCACCTACTGGACTCTTGGGTCTTATTTTCAATACAATTTTAGTTAGGCGCCATTTCAGGTTTGCAGACACCCTAAGGTGCTAAAACTTAATAAACACCGCTAAAAAAAAAACCATATTGAAAACTACACCCCTAAGTAATATATCCAGGTGTGCAGTGAGTATATCAACCCCACAGAGTGTTAGGTTCTGAAAATGAAAAATGTTTAATTTTTATAAAGAATCCTGGAAAAAAAAACATCCCGAAGTTTGTCACGCAATTTCTTTCAAGTTCGGCAATACCCTACATGTGGGTGTAAACAGCTGTTTGGGCTCATGGCCGGGCATACAAGGGAGGGAGCGCTTTTTGGCTTTTGGAATGAAGATTTTGGTGGGGCCATGTTGCATTTCCAAAGCCCCCAAAGTAACAGAACAGGTGAAACCTTCCAGAAGTCGCCCCATTTTGGATTCAACACCCCTCATGGATCTCAGTTAGGGGTGTATTGTGCATTTTGACTATATTTACAATTTGCCATAGGCAAACTTAAACTCTATCAGTTCTTAATCTATAAAGCACTAAAACGTAACTTTTATTATGTATAACACTTAATCTCGATACACAGTATTTAAAAACCTGATTTCTAACCTCTCAATTTATCCCTTTCTACTTATGAAGGAATAACTCCTTTTCTATTATCAAGTCTGGTGGTACACCACCTATTAGCAGGGAAACCTTATATATACAGTGATTTACTAACTCCAATAAGGAATCCAAAACATCCCACTTGGGCAGTCATCCCTAATCTGATGGACATAAAACATGTAAAGTTTCCATGTGAGACCCTTTGCAGCGGGTGACACTGTAGGAAGAGGTGAGAAATCACAAATGAAAATGTCATGTCTGACTTCCCCAACATGTTTCACCAACTAAATGGCTTCATCAAGGGATAGAGGTCCGTTCTCAAAACAAACTGTTTGAGCAACATTCATAACAGGGTTATGTGGTCCCTACCTAAACATTACCAGGAGTTAGGAAATTTACAGCTTAAAGACTAGCTATTAAGATCTATTATTCTTAAAGAGATACTGTCAATATGGATTCCGGATGGTCAATTAATATCTCTTAGCACTACAGAAGTTTTTTGAACAAAACACAGCACTCCTAGTAGTTTTTTATTTTTTACAGCAGTCACGTTGCGGTATAAATGATATGCTAGCTTTACTCAACAGGTCGATATGATTACAGCGATACCTAATTTGTATTTTTTTTTATGTTTTACTGCTTTTACACAGTACAAACACTTTTATTCAAAAAGGAAAACACGTTTTTGCATCATCATAGTCTGAGAATCAAAACTTTTTTAATTTTCTGCGTATGGAGCTGTGTAGCAGCTTGTTTTTTGTGAGATGATTTGATGTTTTTATTGCAATCCTTTTTTGGGGGACAAGGCTTTTTGATCGCTTCTAAATCTGTTTTTTGGAAGGCGGGGTGAAAAAAATATGAATGCTAGTATTTTTTTATTTTTATTTTTTAATACCCTCAGTGATTTCCCGTGAAATTTAGTTTTTTTCTGTGTTAAAAAATTTTTTACCCATCATGTCTTCTGATGCATTTTTTTTAAAATTTTTTTTCCGTAACAAAGCTAGTTAGGGTTTATTTTGCGGGATGATCTGATTTTTTAAAACCCTTCCCCGACATTGGACTATGATATGCCCTAGGGGGAAGTGTTTCCCGCAAATGGATTTTGGGGATACGTTGGTGATGTGGGGTTTTCAAGGGTTACACAAAAACCCAAATGAAGATCACCATACAAACCCCCTAGGGGGAAAGTAAAAAAAAAATGAAAAAAAAGAAAAAAAAAAATAGACATCCCCCCTTTTCCCCTTTCAAACAAAATTTCCCCCCAAAAAAGGCAAAAATAAATAAAAGTACCCTATTTGGTATTGCCGGTTTTTAAACGACCCCCCCTATAAATATGTCACTTTAAATTTAACGTACGGTTAAACTTTTTAAAAAAAAAAAAAAAAAATCAAGAATTGCGTTTTTGTTTACCCCCAAAGAAAAAAAGGGGAAAAAAAAGGTGAAAACTGTTTTAAACCACCAAAGTAACCCAAATTAAAACGCATTTACCCTAAAAAAAAAAGCCCCAATGTTCTTTATAGGGAAAAAAAAAAATTTATGGTTTTAAAAGATGGATGCAAAATATTTTTTTAAAACAATAAAAACATTTTTTTTAAGTGTTCAGATAAAAAAACTTATAAATTGAGTTCCCGTAATTATATAAACCCATTTGTAAAGCAACATCTGGATATGCACAGTGAGCCGTTAAAAATATAAATAAAAAAACACTACTGGGATTGCAGTATTTTTTAAACCCCTCCCTTCCCCAAAAATGGAAAATTTTAAAACTGATCGAAAAGTCTTGCCCCCCAAAAAAATGAACCCAAAAAAAGCCCACTCTTCCCGCAAAAAACAACCCCCTACACATATACACAAAAAAAATAAAAAATTAGGATCTAGACTATGGTATGCAAAAACATTTTTCCTTTTTTAATAAAAGTGTTTTTTTTTTGTGTTTTAAAAACATAAAACATAAAGAAAATAAAATTTTTGTATCGTGTTCATATCACCAACGATAAAGCTAGCATATTTGAAAGTCAGGGTGTGGTCCCCCTTTGGCCACCGCAAACGATGGATAACCCCGCCCCGGGGGCGGTCTAAGTAGGTCTTTTTCACCAGAGCCCCCCGGGAAAGGGGATGGGCTTGCGCGCAGATTGTAAGGTGTACCCTGGTGATTGCTTGCGGTGGCTGCCGAGGTGTGGCGAGGTAAAAATTTTAAGGCAGGCTCTGTGGGGACGGCAGAAATCAGGGCAGTGGCAAGGATCGTGGTCGGGAACGGAGGCAGAAGGTACGGTAATGGAATAAAAAAGACAAATGAAAGCTTTTTTCAAGGCCAGGCACTATCGTTTTTTCAAGGTTACTGGGAAGGGGAGGATTAAAAAAAGGGTCGCCCCCATGGAAAAAATTTATCAGGGGCCCGTCCCTTTAAATTTGGCCCCGTACCGCACGGCCCCAGGGGGGAACGCGCGGCTGGCCAGCAAGGGCGGCGGCCCGACCCCCAACAGGAGAAGCCGAGGTAAATGCGGGAGTGTGGGGTGGGGGCGGAGGCCCGGGGTCGCCGGCAGGAGCCGGGGAAGGGGGGCGGGTGGGCCCCCCCGGGGCAGCCGGAGGGGGCAGGAACACCGTAAAATTCATTTATCGCAATTTTTACCACTGTAAAAATTAAAAACACTAAGGAAACGTATTTTGTTTTAAAAAACCTCAAAAACCTTAATGAAAAATGATCAAGCTAATGAACCCATAATGGAAAAATAAAAAGTCAATACTTCCGAAAAAAAAACCCCATAATCAGTCGTAACAAAAAATGAAAAAGTTAGGGTGTAGAAAAGAAAACATAAAAAGAAATTTTTTATAAGACCTTTTCTATGGTGTAAAAGTAAAAAAACATAAAAATTTTTAAAAAATTTATATCTTTGCAATCCTATACACGCCCTGTAAAAAATGAAGCCCAAAAAACAATGATAAAAAATGCACCCCCCCACCCCTATTTTCAGGGCCCAAGTTAAAAATATAAAACCCCTGTGTGCCCAAAAATTCCGTAACCCCTGTGAGATTTGGGGGGGTTTTTTAATCAAAAAATGGGTGACTTGGAAGGTTTCCCCTGTTCTGTTTCACCCAGTGGGGTATTCGAATTTGAAAAATTGCCTAAAAAAATTTGGGGTGTTTTTTTCCAGGATTTTTGAAAAATTAAAAATTTTCAGCTTAACGCTAAAAAAATTTGTGAAACCCCCGGGGGATTACTCATGCACCCCTGGATAATTTTTTAAAGGGGGTACTTTACAAATGTGGTCTTTTAGGGGTGTTTTTAAATTTTAAACTATAAAAGGGTTATTGGGGAATGCTGGCCAGTCCAGAATTCCCCCTATTTTTTTAGAAAGAGTCGTTGTCGGGCGGTGATTTGTCGTTACATGTTGGAGTACAGTGTGGCCAAGGGAAAATGCTGTGCTTGTATTACGTCTATTTCATTTATGGTTCCCCAAATTTAAAAAGCTCCCACGGGGGCCCCCCCATGCACCCCAAATTATACACTCCATCCCCCTTTTTTTGTAGGCAAGAAAACACACCCTTTGCATCTGAACATAATAAGTTTATCGGGGCTATCAAAAACAGGAAATGGTTCCAGTGTTCCATGTTCTTAGTCTACTTGCATTCAGGATACTGTTTGGAGGCTTTCTTGTGCATAATCTTTAGAAAAGGCTTCCTTCTGGGAAGACAGCCATGCAGACCAATTTGATGCAGTGTGTGGCGTTTGGTCTGAGCACTGACAGGCTGACCCACCCCCCTTTAAATTCTCTGCAGCAGTGCTTGCAGCACTTGTATGTCTCTTTTGAAAAGACAATCTCTGGATGTCGTTGAGCACGTGCACTCAACTTCTTTGGTTGACCATGGCGAATTCTTTGGTTTGGTTATCTTGATCATTGTGCTGCAGCTCAATTCAGGGTGTTGGCAATCTTCTTATAGCCTAGGCCATCTTTATGTAGAGAAAAATTCTTCTTTTCAAGTTCTTTGCCATGAGGTGCCATGTTGAACTTCCAGTGACAAGTATGAGAGAGTTTGAGAGTGATAACACCAACAACACTTCTGCTCTCCATTCACACCTGAGACCTTGCAACACTAACAAATCACATGACACAGTGGAGGGAAAATGGCAAATTTAGCTGTTGATGGTCATTTTGGGGTAACTGAACAACGCCTTACTAGCATTCTTTTCTTCCTAAATCAAGATGGTTAAACTGATTTATTTGAATGTAAAATGACTAAATTTGAATATAAAAAGATTACTCCTAACTGATCTCAAGAAACATCATGCTGAAGGTTTTTTTTTGCAAGAAACTCATTTTAATCATAATAGAGTTTAATTTTGTTAAGAGCCTGTATGCCACAGTATATCAATCCACTCACAATCGAAAAAAGGCAGGCGTGGCTATACTCATTTCGCACCAAACTCTTACCAAATTCAGGAAACAATTATTGATCCTGATGGATGCTATTTTGCGGAGTTTAAATCGGGGGTCTCAGCTCACGTTATGTAATGTTTCCTCCTGGTTGGTTGTTATTAAAGGGAGATTTTAACATATTTTTTGCTGAAAAAAATGGATAAACTTTTATTTCAGGTTAGGACACTAAATCCTTCTCTGAGAACTTTGTCTGGAGAATTTCGAAAATGTATAAGGAAGTTTTCTTTATTTGACTTATGAAGGATGGCTCCCCCTACTCAACGAACATATACTTTTTATTCATCCCTACATGGCTCTCATTGGTGCCTGGACTATATTTTTGGTAGTATACCCATAATGTGACAATTAATCATGGCGGAGATTGAACACATAATGTGGTCTGATCATGGTGTGATCACCTTAAGCTTGGACTTGTCACTGGTGCCTTAATGAGACTCTGTTTAAGAGACCTCAACAGCGGAAACAACTGCATCAGCATATTATTGAGTCAAAGACTTCTCCTGCCACATTTGTGGAGGTGTATAAAGCAGTCTTGCAAGGTTATTGAATAGTGTTAGGGTCTCATATTAAAGGGGTTGTCTCGCTATGAAGATCATAGTTGAAAATGTAGGGACCAAAAATCTAAGGATGTACGCCCTTGGTTACCATTAGCAAAGTGCTATGGTTTTAGAAAACGGGCTGGATTACTTGTGCTTAGCAACAGAGTTTGTTTACTGGTTGGGGAAGCATTCTGTCTCACCCAGGTTGCAGACGAGAACGCGCATGCAAATGAAAGGCAGTGAAGAGGGCCTGGGAATGCACAGGGATGTGTGTATTGGCAGTGGCACAGAGGAGAGGCAGTAAATAGGACCTGCAGGGAGGGTGTGTATTGGCAGGGGGACCAATGGAGGAGAGGCATTGAAGAGGACTGGCAGGGATGTGTGTATTATCAACCAGAGGCATCGGTGGGGAGTGGTGGGCGGTGTTGGCAGCTACATGCACAGAGGAGAGAAAGAGAGAGAGATCACTGACTGCACAGTCAGTGAATCGCACCATCCCCCCCGCAACCTCTGCTTCAGTCAGTGATCTCTCTCTTTTTCTCCCCTGTGCATGTAGCTGCTGACACCCCCCTCTGATGCGTGTGGTTTATAATACACACATCCCTGTGGCTGCCCACTACACACATTCCTGCCGGTCCTCTTCACTGCCTCTCCCCCGTGTGTGCCCCTGCCAATACACCTGTCCTCTTCACTGCCTCTCCTCTGTGGGTCCCCCTGCCACTACCCCCCTCCTCTTTACTGCCTCTCCTCCATGGGTCCCCCTGCAAATACCCCCCCCCTGCAGGTCATATTTACTGCCTCTCATCTGTGTTTACTGCCAATACACACATCCCTGTGCATTCCAGGACCCCTTCACTGCCTTTCATTTTCATTGTGTTCTCCTCTGCAAAACCCGGGCAAGACAGAATGCTTCCCGACCAGTAAACAAACTCCGTTTTCTAAGTACAAGTAATCCCGCCCGTTCTCTAAAACCATAGCACTTTGCTAATGGTAACCAAGAGCGTAACTCCTTAGATTTGTGGTCCCTACTTTTCAACTATGATCTTCGTAGTGAGACCCCCCTTTAAAAGAAATTAATTTTTACAAATGCATGTTTTAAACCCCCTTTCCCCACTTTTTGCCGTTCATACGGCAATGGGGGTTAGGGGTTCCCCGCAAATTCCCTATATACGTCACGCGATCTTGTGCGCTCCCAAGCGGAGTGCGCAAGATCGCGGATGGAACCACGGTTATACCGCGCATATGCTGATCCCCCCGCCCGGGAGTGACTCCCCCGCGGGGGTTTCCCCCCCGATTCCGACATCGTGGCGCGACATCGCGGGGGGGGCGGCAGGGTGAGCTCCTGCCCCCCCGGACCCGGCGCAGAAAAAAGGCTGGCGGAAGATCTCCTCCCAGGCACCCCGGGGATGTGAATGACCCCGGGTTTCTGGTGAGCACATCCCCACAATGCATTGTGGGCAGGGGGACTAATTGCCGGGAGACCAATACAGCTACAAGCTGTAGCAAACCCCTATTGATGAACGATCTGCATCATTATGAAATTTTCCCCCCGGGGGAAAAGTGTAAAAGTGTGAAAAAGTTAAAAAAAAGTGTAAAAAAAAAAAAAACAAACACAAAAAAAAAAATAAAAACACGCATGCCCTTTTCCCCTTTACAAACCCCAATCCCCCAAAAAAAAAGATAAAAAAAAATAAAGTACCCTTTTTTTTGGGTATTGCCGCGTGCGTCGCCCCACCCTATAAATCTGTCATTTAAAAACCCGTACGGTGAACCCGTAAAAAAACCCCCCAAAAAACAGTCAAAAATTGCGATTTTTTGTTCTTTCCTGCAATAAAAATGGAGAAAAATCATAAAAAAATCATATCAAATCAAATGATGAATTAAAGTCATTTTCATCCCAAAAAAAAAAACCCTTTACACACTCTGTATAGGGAAAAAATTAAAAAGTTTGGCTTTAAAGAAGCGATGCATAAATTTTTTTTACACTAAAAACTTTTTTTTTCCAAAAAAATTGTGCTTTAAAATAAAAAAACACAAAAATTGGGTATCCCCATAAGTCTAAAACCCACATATAAAAATAATTTCACGGTAGAAGGGTAACCCCTTTTAAAAAAATAAAAATAAAAAACATGTGGATTGCAGTATTTTCCAAAAAACTTTAAAAACGATCTAAAGTTTTTCCCCTCAAAAATGTTCCCAAAAAAAATGTCAACTACCTGAAAAAAAAAGCCCCTAAACCCCCATAAAAAAAAAATAAAAAAGTTATGGCTTCAACTGCGGTGTGCAAAAACTTTTTTCCCTTTTCAAAAAAAATGTTTTATTGTTAAAGGTAAAAATTAAAAAAATTATAAAAGGGTATCGCGTAATGTCAACCTGTGAGCAAAACCGCGTATTTATCCGCAAGTGACCGCTGTAAAAAATAAAAAAAAAAAAATACCGGATTCGTTTTTTGTAAAAATGCCTCAAAAAAAACTTAAAAAAAAGTGCTCAAAGCTCACTCCCCCCGTAATGATATAAAAAAACATCAATCATCTGTAAAAAAAACAAGCCCCCAAACAGTCCATTGCAAAAAATTAAGAAAGCTTGGGGTCAAATAGGGAAAATAAAAAGCAATTTTTATAAAACTGCTTCCCATTTTTAAAAGCAATAAAAAAAATAAAATATAAAAAAAGTATTTTTGTAATTTTTCCCCACCCCCCTTTTAAAGTTTTCCCGTATTACCCCTATGGCGAATACTGTAAAAAATTTAAACCCAAAAACAATGGGGAAAGGTTTCCCCCCCCCCCTTTCCCGCCCAATGCTAAAAAAAAAATAGGGAAATTTCGGCCAAAATCAAAATACACCCTTAAAGAGATCCCCGGGGGTGTTGAATCCAAAAGGGGGAATTCTGGAATGTTTCACCCGTTTTTTTTTTATTTTGGGGGTTTGGGGGTGAATGGGCCAACAAAATCTGGCTCCAAAAACCAAAAAACATCCTCCCCTTTTACCCCTGCCCTGCGCCCAAACAGCAGTTTTTCACCCCATGTAGGGGATTGCGAACTTGGAAGAAATGGCAACACAATTTTGGGGTTTTTTCAAGTTCCTTGTAAAAAAAAAACATTTTTAGCTAAAAAATTGCGATTATTGAAAAAAAATTTTTTTTTTTTTTTTAGAGCGAGCTAAAAAAAAATTTTTGAAATTGGGGGCGTATATCACTAAACCCCTTGGGGATATTCCAAAGGGGGGAGTTTCCAAATTGGGTCTTTTAGGGGAATTTTAAGTTTTGGGGAATTAGGGGGTCCCCCAAACCCCAATGGCCCCTAAAAAAAATTGTAATAAATAACCCCAGGTCCATGGTTCCCCCCTATTTTTGGGGGTGGTTGAGCCAAATAAAGCATAGGCCAATATGGGAATCTCTGAAAAGGGAGAATCGGGGATAAAATTAAATTGCTTTCCCCGATCACTTTCCCTATTTTTGAACAATGAATAAAAAAAGAAAACGAAAAAAATGAAATTTTGAAATTTCACTTCACTTTGCTTTAATTTCCCGTGAAACACCTATGGGTTTAAAAAACTTCTAAAAAGCGGTTTTTTAAAACTTTAAGGGGTGTGTTCTTGATTAGGTCATTTATGGGGGGGACTAACATAGGCAAACAAAGACGTTAGAATGGGCTGGGCCCCCAAAAAATTTTATATTTCAAAATTTTTTTGAAAAAATTTTAAAATTACTATAATTTCTAAGCCCCCTAATGTCGTAAAAAAAAAAAAAAGACATTTAAAAAATGATGCCAAACTACAGTAACATATGGTAATGCTAGTATAAACTATTTTGATGTGAAAAACTAATCTGTCTACATGCAGAAATTTTTGAAGTTGCAATTGGTAATTTTTCACATTTTTTCACGATAATTTGATATTTTTCACAAATAATCAATCATTTTTTTGGACCAAATTCTTACTAACTTAAAGCACAATGTGAGAAAACACTCTCTGAATCACATGGATAGGTTAAAGAGTCAAATAGATAATCTCACAGCTTAAAGTGACACAGACATATTCAAAAATGGGGCTCAGACAGAGAGGGCCAAAACAGGCTTCCAGGCAGTAAGGGTTAAAATTGAAAACTTCTCTGCTGTTCAAATCCACCGCGGCTTTTCCGAAGTAGTTGAGATACGCTCCAAAATGAAACATTTGGAAAACTAAAAATTATTGGTATACTCTAGGCAGAGATACTGTAACAGAGCTAAAAAAAACACATACTAGTGATCAAAAAGTACTGTTGAGTAATCTTTCAAGCGAACCCGACTCCCCTTAAAAATAATCATGGTACAGTTATCTATCACCCAAAAGATATCTCAGATTTTTCAATCCTTCTACTATAAACTTTACTCTCTACCAAACACCCTTGTTGATTCTACGGTAGATAGGGGTGCTATGCTTCAAGATTTCCTGTTCTCTTGTAGGCTTCCTTCTTTATCGAGAATTTAAACTTTCTTAATGCTCTGATAACAGTAGAAGAAATTAGAGAGACCCTTAAAAAATTGCAACAGGAAAATCCCTGAGTCCTAATGTCTCAACATGTTGTATGTATCATGTAATTTAACCCTCTCCAACACAATGATGTTATTGTTTTATTCCCTGCTTGATGGTAACCCACTGTCCTCTTTTATGTTGCATTCATACATTGCTTTAATCCCGAAACTAAATAAGGATCATCTTGACTGTACTAACTATAGGCCTATCTTTAAAATACGGATATGAAGGTATTTACAAAAATTTTGGCTAATCGTTTAGGGTTTTACCTACCATATCTTGTTAACAAGGATCAGGTTGGATTTATACAATGCTGACAAAACACAGATAATACCAGAAGAGCGATAGATTTGATAGAGCTGATTCCTTTCTTCTATTAACTATCTCTATTATTGAGCTTAGATGCCAAAAAGGCCTTCAATTGATGAATGAATATACATTGAAGCATGAAGTTTTGTTTCCACAGACCCTTTGTCTGTGCCCTTAAAGCTCTTTATTCAACTCCTTCTGCCACTATACGTCTTTCACATGCTGATTGGTGTCTGATAACAGTTAAAAATGGGAGGAGACAAGGTTGTCCTTTGTCCCTGCTATTGATTGTATTATGCATTGAGCTTCTAGCTGCAGCTATATGAGGGACATGGCAGGGGTCAAAATACACGACAGAGAATACAAAGTTTCTCTGTATTCAGACGACATTCTATTGACTTTAACAAATTTACATATTATACTTCCAAACGTGCAGGTGTTGCTTGATCAATTTAGAATATTCTCAGGATGCAAGGTTTATCCATGTGGCATAGCCCTTAATGTGCCTACTATCCAACTACAATTATATAAACAAAACTTCCGATTTATACCAATGCTTGGGAATCAATGTAACATCATATACTATGTTATTCTCTAATAATTAGACTCCTTGGTAAATGGAATATAATGCCAATCTCCTTATTGGGAAGAATAGCAAACATCAAAATATGAATTTTACCAAAACGTATGTATTTATAAGAAACATTTCTTGTTTTCAGTGCCGGGGCGACGGGTAGAAAAAGGTAAGCAACCACCTAGGATGCCACTTCATAGCAAGCAGAAAAGAGGGTGCAAGGAGGTATAGAGGCGGCTGAATTTTCCATAGGGGAACTCTATATGCCTTATTTGCTTAGGGCACCAGATTCCCAGTCCTGCATGTTTTGGATCCCAATAATGGGCTGAGAACCTTGCTAGCAGCATTAATGAGGTTTATTTGGGCTCATAAAAGATATTTCCAAGACAACGGTAATAGCTAGTAAAGCTAGGGGTGGATTGTCAGCGTCTGGCATATTTAAATATTATTGGGCCGCCCAATTAAAAAGAATACCGACAGGGTTTTCTTTATTTGCATACACTAGGTGGATGGAAATAGAAAAATTATGGTTGGCTCTGATCCATACCAATGTGCTCTTGTGGTCTACCTCCCACGTTAAACTGGATGATCCATTGATAAGTCCTATGGCATTGACACAAAAAAATTTGGAAAATAACTAACAAAAATTTTGGTTTATGCTGAAGATTTTCTCCTATGACATCTTTCTTGTTTCAACCACTGGCAGATGTGGTTGATCATGAAACCCTCAAGATTCTTCCTTTTATTGTACAAAAATTTCAATATACCTGCAAATAGTTACTATTCATATCTGTAGAATTGTCATTTTTTTAATTAAGACATTGTCCACTACCTCAGTGTTGATTCCCAGGAGTGGAGTGGACCATTGACTAGTGGGTTGATTACAAACATATATAAGATTTTGTTGGAACCAGATCCTGATAACTTGTCCCTGCAAAATTTAATGTGCAAACATCTTAGACTTCTCACTTTATCAACACTTCCCCACCAATTTCCATCTGTTATGGGTGCCCCCATTAAGTAAGTAGGTAGTAATGTTACCCACCATTAAGTAGGTAGGTATATAGACACCAAGTAAGTAGGTATATAGATCCACCTTAGGTAGGCATACAACCCCATGTAGATAGGTGTATATGCCCTCTGTAGGTAGATACACAGCTCCCTGTAGGTGTAGGTAGGTATACAGCCCCCTGTAGGTATATAGCCCCTTGTAGGTAAGAACATATCCTCTGTAGGTATATAGCCACCTGTAGGTAAGTATATAGCCCCCTGTAGGTAGTTATATAGCCTCCTGTAGGTAGGTACACAGCCCCCTGTAGATAGATATACAACACGCTGTAGGTACACAGTCTCCTGTAGGTAGGTATACAGCCTACTGTAGATATATAGCCTCCTGTAGGTAAGTACACAGCCCTCTTTAGGTACACAGCTCCCTGTAGGTAGGTACACATCCTCATGTAGATAGATGTGGCCCCCCCTGACTTAAAAAAAAATAAAAATTCTGCTCACCTCTCCCCACTCCCCTGCTGAGGAGCTAGCTCTGGGAGATAGTTTCCAATGTGAGCGGTGTGAGGTCATCCCAGCGCTTATGCTGGAACATTGTTCCTGGCTTCTAAAAGACCCAGAAGCCTACGGACTTGTGTGTCCTAGGAGATAGATGGCACAGGAGGCATGAAGCTTAAAGCCGGTCGGAACAGCTTGCATAAAGGATAGCCCCCCGTACCCACTACATGGGTCGAGGTACGCGCAGGCAAGTGACACTTGGATGCCCTGGATCACAGAGGTGCGCCCCAGGAGCTGCCTTCCCTGCCCAATGAAAAAGACAGCCCTGGGTTTACTCACCAATGGTGCCATTCTAGCCACCATAAATGTGGAGTCCTTATATTCCAACATCCCACACTAGGATGGACTACCCACATGACAGGTGTATCTTGAAACTTATGGGATGGATTCTAGGTCTGTGCTACAGCTCATTAAGGTTATTCTGGCATAACATTATTTCTCTATAGGCAAAGGAGTATCTCCACAACAAATCGTAACATCCTTTGACAGTAAAATGGCACTGCAATATGCCAACCTTTTCATGATGAAACTGAAGAGGGACTTCTAGGAATTCTTTGTTATCAAACCCTTGACCTACTTATGCTATGATGGTGAACTAGAGCTGACAAAAGAAAGACTAAATTAATTTCATCCCACCATAAACCTGATATTGTACTATTCATATACAGAAATGAACTTTCTTGACACCTCGATAATGGTTCATAGTAGCTTAATACAGACCCTGAGCCAAAAAACCTACTGATTGCTCTACACACTTTGAATAGGACAGCCTCCACCGTGGCATATAAAAAAAATCTATCTTTGGAAAGGCTATGAGATAAAATCATTATCAATTCCAACCCAGCGGATAATGATGAATGGTAGAGATGAGCGAACCCTAAAAAGTTCGAGTTCAAGTAGAATCTCGAATTTTGAGAAGTTCAGTTTGAAGTACGAGTCGAATGCAAACCGAACTTCGAACTCCCATTAAAGTCAATGGGAGAAGATGTTCTGGTTAATTTTTATACCCATACAGGTGAGGAGAAGCTGCAATTAGTATCCATAACAGTAAAATGAGTATATGGAACGGACTTAGGAAAAAATTTGTCTCTAAGAGTCACAGAAAAAAATTCCAGGCTAAAATACTTAATTCCTTTTAAGGCTACTGAAAGATGAGGACAGCATAGCTATAGGAAGCTGCTATGGGGCCCCTTTGACACATAAGAAGACACCAGTATTGGAAATGGCACATGGTAACTGTCAGGAGCCCCCTATCACTTTTTGCCCCAGGACCCAAGAAAATGTAATATATGTGGGGGCAGCAAGAACATCCCAACAGGGAACATGGAGGTTCAGCTGGCAGGGTCATAGTTATAGGGGGTGCAGTGCTAGGCAGGCTGCCTTTCAGTCAATCGTATTAACCGTTCCGGGCCCATGCAGTTAAATCAAATGGGCCCCACCCATTACTAATTCCTAATTTAACATGTCACTGGGCCCCAATTTTGTATTTAGGGCCCTTGACAGGAGTACTGTCCTATTGCACCCCCCCCCCATTTACCGTAGCCTGACCCCAAAACAGCCAAAATTACTCTAAGACACTCAGAATAAAATTAGCAAGAAGAAATTAATATGTGAAATAACTTTTTTTTCAATAGGACCTTACTAACAGTTGTCCTTTTACAGTGGCCTGACCCCAAAAGCAAAAAAAATTACCTTTGGACACACATAAAATAGCAAGAAGAAATACTATTACAACAAGATTTTTTTTAAATAGGACAAATAGGATAAATATAAAAAGGTTCAAGATTTTTCACAGTCCTCTTATTGAAAGAACTTACTCCAACTACAGCACAATCAACAGTGTTCTTAAATGCTAGACTTTGCAACGGGCAAAATAGGATAATTGAACAGAATTTTTTTCTAAGCAATATCGGTGACATGGGGTCATATGGAAGACCCTCACAGCAAATCAAGTGGTCTTAAATGTCTTTACTTTGCAACGGGCAAATAGATTCTAAACAGAATTTCTATGGAATATCTGTACAAAACTCCCTAACTATTGCTGTGTATAATTACCTAAGCTAGCTGTCTCCTCCCCTCCCCCGAGTAATCTCCCTAACAGCTTTTCCTGTGTTAAATCGCTATTAAATGGCATTTCTGCCTGCTGACACAGGCAGCAGTGTGTTCACTACAGAGAGCAAGGTGGAAATGGCGTTCAACAGGAAACACAGTGACATACACATAAGGCGGTCATGTGATGTTAACAGCCAATGAGATTCCTACACCCTCATTGGTGATGTTTCTGACCCCCCCTTGTGCTCTGCACTGACTGGCCACCAAAACTGAAGGAGGCAGGTGAAAAAGGCACCGGTTCGGCTCGGGTTCGGAAAAAAACCTAAAATTCATGCCTAACTAACCATTTTCCTAACGGTTCGGCTCAACATTAATGAACGGTTAAACTGTCCAAAATATTGTCCAGTGGACAATGATGAATGATTAAACTGTCCAAAAAAGATATATATTTATATCTTTCCTTTTTTCATATCTTGTATAAAAGTATACAAAAAGTGCAACATTTTGGTTTATAGAGAATTTGAAAAAGGTTTTGTATATGTGTGTATGACTTTTGAAACAAAGAACTGACATTTGGAAATGCTTCATTTCAATCAGGGCTATTTTACTACTTTTATTATCAGTAAAATCACTAGAGCCACCAGGATACCTAGAAATCAACTATTTTAATACTGAGAAAAAGAAGAAAATAACTATGTACTTCTAGCATTGACATTCAATTCACAGCTAGAAATACTGAGGAAAATTGAAAAAAAAACCTCACATAGCATATTCAGGGATGATTGTCTGAGAACAATATTACCAGACTTACCACTACTTAAGTATAGATTAGGCCTGGTTCACATCAGCGCTGAAGTTTCCGTTCAGAACCACCATTGCTAGTACCATCAAAAATTATGGATAAAATAGTTCAGCAATTTGCGCTATTTTTTCCTGCAAAACAATGGACACCACAGTGGAAATTGATGGACCATTGATAGTCAATGTGGTCCATTGAAACAGGTCTGTTTGCACCTCTGCAATGGAGGATCCGAACTGACCCTCCGACACAAATTTGAACCAGGCATAATTTCAAAATTCAAGAAACATTAGGACAAGGAATTCACTCCCATCTGATACATATTAACTAACCTCTCCCCGCAATGTTGGTCTATGTCTACACAGTATATGTTAAAATTCTGACCAGAATCTGATGGCATCGCTGGACCGCGGTCGGTTTTCAGATTTGCCATCAGGCCTGTACATTGAATGTATGTAAAGCAAAATGCAATCCGGTGGAATATCTGACATGTTTTGAAATCTGCTGGAATCTGGCTGATGTCAAAACCAATCGGAAAATATCTGTGTTGTGTTGACTACAGCACAAACTTTTTATTGCTGTCTTTGTGGCACAGGTTAAAGCCCTTTATGCTCAGCTTTGAACTCTAGATCCCCTCTACCTGGATAGGAGGGGGGGAGCTCCTCATGAGGACTGATAAGAGGTATGTACTTTTTGAACAGCTATTTGTGGAAGACATTAGGGATCCCGAAAGTCGGCGGGAGACGAAGACGAAAGTGACTGGATTGATAACCTGTAGAATGGAGTAGGGACCAATATATTTGGGATTCAATGTAAGAGAGGGAGCCTTAAGTCTCATATTTTTGGTGGCAAGTCAAACTTTATCTCCTACAGCAAACCCAGGCAGTGGGTCTCTTATCAGCGTTTCTTTTATGTATGGACTGGAATTTTCTCAGGTTCAATTGAACCTGGGCCCAGACTCAGCACAGTTTTTCTGAATCAATCTCTACCTTGGGGCAAGGCCGTCACTTCCATTTTCGCCAGGGTAGGTGGTTGCCCAGGGGCCCCATGAGCACAAAGGGCCCTCCTGGGCAACCGCCTACCCTGCCCTGTGGTGGGTCCAGGTGGCACGTCTGTGTGCAGGAGACCTAGCCCTGCTGCGTCTTTAAGCGGCGCAGAAGGCCATGTATTTCCTAGGCCATCAGTCTGTAGGCTTCCAGCCTAGGAAATCCAGAGAGCAACGTCTCAGCATAGGCGGGATGATGACGTCACGCCGCTCACGCTGGAAACCGGCTTCTGGAGTGGGGTACCCAGTGGGGGAGCACGGAGAGGTAAGTAGCGTTTTTTTTAATACTTTTTTTTTTTTTATCTTAAGGAGGCTATATGAAGGAGGCATATACTGCAGGAGGCTATATAAAGGGGTCATATACTACAAGGGGGCTATATAAAGGGGGCCATATCATACAGGGGGCTATATAAAGTGGTTATATCCTACAGGGGCCATAAAAAGGGGCCATATATCCTACAGGGGCCATATATCCTACAGGGGGCTATATAAACTATATAAAGGGGGGTATATCCTACTGGGGATATAAATCCTACAGGGGTCTATATAAAGGGGGCCATATATGCTACTGGGGACATATATCTTACAGAGGGGGGGCGATATTCTACTGGGGCCATATATCCAAAGGGGGGGGGTATATAACCTATAGGGGGGCTATGTAACCTATATAACCCATTAAGCACCAAGCCACACCCTGGCTGAGGCTGCAACAAAATCCTTAAAGGGCCAGTAGCACAGTTCTGACATAGACAGGTTCAGACCACACAGCAGGACTCTAGGTTTTGGCAAATATTAACATGCTCTACATCCAGGGTTGAGTGCCTTATTCTATGCACTAACTGCCTTAATGGGATCTCTATGTTGGAGAAACAGAATGGAATATTGCTTTACCAAAAACTAAAACATGGCTTTGCAGCATAATTCTTATCTTGTAAATACTTGTTGAATAAAGTTATTGCTCTTTAGATCTCATCAGCCTACAATTTCTGGATACAATAATACTTTTCATCTATAACGGAAGCAATTCCCAAGTCACCTAGTCATCCATAGGGTTCTCCATCTTTTCTCTCTTAGCTCAAATGTGCAATCACATTGTTAAACTTGAAATATGGCTTTATACCTGTGACCAAATTATACTTTGTATCAGGATAAGATTTTTAAATAATATGTACATGAGTACCTTGTCAGGCTCATACTGCACTGTTGTTGGATTTTTTTTTGTATTGCTGCTTTTATTTTTGAGACACGCTTTCAACTTATTGTTCATTTGCAGGAATCTATCAAAGTAAAATCAGAGGAATCTTGCTCACAGCACCGTTCTCAAGCCAAAATATGGTTGACCACAAATAGGGGCATCACCTTCGTTATGCAATGACATGGAGAAATTCATATTCTTTATGACATTTGTAATATTTGCTTCTTTTCTATTTGTTCATAGTTATCATCAGTAGTGTTGAGTTGAACCGTTTGGAAAAAGGTTAGTTCGGCACAAATTTTATGTTTTTTCCAAACCCGAGCCAAACTGAATTTTTTACCGCAAGTTTGGTAAAATTCAGGTTCAGCACAGGCATTTGGTGCCATTTTCAACTGCTTCCTTCAGTTTTGGTGGCCAGCCAGAGCACAGAGGAGGGTCAAAATCGTCACCACAAAGGTTATATGGTTCTGATTGTCTACTAAAATCACGTGGCTGTCTTATAAGTATGTCATTGTATTTCGTGTTGAATGCAATTTCCACCTTAATCTCTGTAGTGAATATACTGCTGCCTCTGTGCGCTTGTTTGCCAGAAGGCAGAAACACCATTTTCTAGTGATTTTACACAGGAAAAGCTGCTATTTAGATTAGTTGGGGGGGGGGGCAGCTAGCTTAGGGAATCATACACATCAATAGTTACGGACTTAAGGAGTTTTGTATAGATATTCAATAGGAAAAATTCTGTTTATAATCCTATTTTCCCATTGCGAAGTATAGGCATTTAAGACCACTTGATTTGATGTCAGGGTTTTTCTATAAGAACTAATAAGGGAGAGACATGGACCGCACATCCCCACACTATATGTTGATGTAATGCTTCTCAGCAAAACTTTACAAAAATGAACATGAGGTTCTTAGTATACTTTTTGATCAAAACGTATAGGCTCACTTGCCACTTCACGGCGACCTCTTTAAAGTGGGTTCCTACACTAAATGGGGGCAGCACTGCATGGCGGCCACCACCGCAGCAAAAGCCACACAGATGAGAGGCACAGCCCGGTGGCCCAACAGCACCACTGCTGCCAGACCTAGCCCCTGGCTGTGGGCAAACCACTACACCAGCACAGCATCACAGCAACAATGGCCGCCATAAAGCACCGCCACCAAAAAAGGAAAGGTTGACACAGCTTACCTTCCCTTGGGCTCCCTGCAAGTAGACTGAAAGGAGCAGGGCATTAACCCTTTTATACAGACTACTGCTAATTAAAAACACCTGGGCCAAATGGGGAGAAGTGCTGATCCATGAGTGCAAAAAGATAGACATACTAGGAAGGGAGAGACATGGACTGCACATCCTTACACTATCCATTGATCTAATGCTTCTCAGCAAAACTTTACAAAAATTAACAAGAGGTTCTTAGTATACTTTTTGATCAAAACGTATAGGCCCACTTGCCACTCACCTCCTGTTTATTTTTTGTAAAGTTTTGCTGAGAAGCATTAGATGAACGTATAGTGTGAGGATGTGCGGTTCATGCCTCTCTCTTCCAACTTTGTATATATATATAAAATATATATATATATATATATATTTTTTTTTTTCACACATTGACCAGCACTCCTCCCCATTTGGCCCAGGTGTTTTTAATTAGTAGTAGTCTGTATAAGGGTTAATGCCCTGTTTCTTTCAGTCTGCTTGCAGGGAGCCCTGGGAAGGTGAGCAGTGCCTACCTTTCCTTTTGTGGTGGTGGTGCTGTGTGGCGGTCATTACTGCTGTGATGCTGTGTTGGTTGGGTGGTGCAGCCCAGAGCCAGGGGGCTAGGTCAGGCAGTAGTGGTGCTGTTGGGCCACTGGACTGTGCCCCTCATCTGTGTGGTTTTTGCTGCGGTGGTGGCTGCCATGCAGTGTTACCCCCATTTAGAGTAGGGACCCACTTTATAGAGGTCGCCGTGAAGTGGCAAGTGGGCCTATACGTTTTGATCAAAAAGTATACTAAGAACCTCCTGTTTATTTTTGTAAAGTTTTGCTGAGAAGCATTAGATAAACGTATAGTGTGAGGATGTGCTGTTCATGCGTCTCTCTTCCAAGTTTGTTCTTCTAAAAGACCCCATTTCACAGACATTCCATAGAAAAAATTCTGTTTATAATCCTATTTTCTCGTTGCAAAGTATAGGCATTTATGAACACTGATGATTTGCTGTCTTTGGAGATCTTCAATAAGAGACTGTGAACACATCTTGACCTTTTTAATATTTATATTTTTGAACATGGAGTGAACTTGAGGAGGTGGTAAGCGAGCAAGGAGGGAGGTAGGACATGGAGCTAGAGGTACCAGACAAGGCGCTCTTTCCAGTGCTCTGGACAATGCACAAGTGAGCACATGGTCAGTTGCAGGATCATCAGGCCTGACATCGCTTGGTCGGTTCCCTGTGGGTCTCATTACTGAATATCGGCGCCAACCCATTTTTCAGTGGTTAACACACCCTTCATCCAGCAGTTTTGCCTCCTCTTCCTCTCAGTCGGCACAAATGTCATAATCATCATCAGTCCAACCTGAAGGCCAAATGTTACCCAATAAACAGACCACTCTAAATAATCCATATTCCGAAGAGCTCTTTGATGACACAATGCGGTTGGGGTCAGAAAGCTTTTCAAAAGATCAAGAGGCCAAAGAGGATGATTTTGTCTCCTCTGACGCGCAATCACTGAGGCCCTCAGAGGAGGAGAAGGAAGCTGGTCCGTCGGCAGAAATATCAATCGGTCATCGGTGCCTCACAGTGCCTGTGGCTTCTAGCCTGCAGCTAGAGGAAGAGTAAGGCACCTGTGATGATTATGACATTGCAGATCCAACGTGGTCTTTTGAGCAGCAACTGGTAAATGCATCATCAGTGGAAGAGGATGATGGGGTAGTGTCAGTGCGGGTTCGGCCTCAGAAAGGGAGAGGCCGGTCGCACAAGTCCGCTGACATTAATCCACCAGCCGTGGTCAGTGGTGGCAGCGGGATCACCGCTATTATGTTTTCACTGTCGAAGAGGTCCAGGACCTGTAAAGCCTAGGAATTTTTCGATCGAACCTAAGTTTTGCCGAGCGACGACATATGCCGGGTTTGCTTTCAATGCGCCAGTAGAGGAAAGAATCTAAGGAATTTAAGCACCATGAGCATGAACAGGCACATGAATGTAAAGCATGAATTGCTGTGGAAGAATCACTTGGAGAAAAAAGGCCACACAGGTCCTGGGCTTTCAACCACCATAACATCTTCTGCCTCCGCCACTTCGAAGCCTAAGCGGTCCTTTGCTGCTGATGTGCCGGAGTAGAATCAGCAGACAACATCCCCAGTCCCAGACACTGTCGGTCGATTCCCACCAGCAGCAACACAGTCTACACCTTCCCCTTCCACCAGTCTGACCTGCACGCCGTACAGCAGGCAGTCCACCAGCAAGCCTTCTGTGTACCAGGTGTGGGAGCAGACGAAATGGTTTCACCCCAGCCATCCCAGAGCCAAAAGCCTGAATGTCAGCATTGCCAGGCTGTTTGCCTTGGAAACGTTGCCTTTCCGCCTGGTGGACACAGATGGGTTCCATCAGGTCATGGCCCCGGCATGCCTCCAATATCAGATGCCGAGCAGGCATTTCTTTGCCAGAAAATCTGTCCCTGCCTTGGCCCGACATGTTGCAGAATAGATCTCCAGCGCGTTGGCTGCATTTGTGTCCACCAAAGTCCATCTCACTACAGTCACATGGACTAGTAAGCACGGTCAAGGGCGTTACATCTCATTGACTGCTCACTGAGTGAGTTGGGTGGATGACAGTGCCTCTGGGGATGATGGGTCTCAGGCTCGACGGAAACTCTTCCACACTGCTGGGATGGTGCAGAGTCCAGATCCACAACCTCTACGGGTCACATCACGTGCCAAAAGAAACCAGGCTGTTCTGAAATGAATGAGTCTTGGAGACCGTCAACACACAGGTCAAGGGCTGTAGATGGCTCTGCGCACTCAGACCGACCAGTGGCTGGATGCTAAGAACATCTCCAGGGGGCCACTGGCATGGTTGCGGCATATATATATACACACATTCCAATACCAGCGGCACACCATCAGCTAAAAGGGGCATCAACACAATACAGGAACGCTCTAAAGAAGCATTTATGCTATCTACAATACATGAAAAAATTTTTGAGATTCTTAGTTCTCACATGTTTGAATCAAAAAATGCGTAAGCCACCCCCGGCTCTACCAACCGGGTTTCTCAAGGCGGGTGGTCCTAACTCTTATTTTAACCTTCTCACCCTTGAGTCAAATTCAGACTTCTTATTTGGGTCCAACAGACCTCCATCAATTCCAGAGAGAAAAATTAAAAAAGCACAAACACTCTAGACAAGCATACTGAGCACTGATATAACAACCTGGAGTGGTGGGTTTTTTTGCTCAAAATATGGTGAACTAAGAATTCTCAAAGTTTATTTTGAATCATGTATTGTAGATAAGTGCAATAAAATGCTTCTTTATGAGGTTTTCCATGTATTGTTTGATAGCCCTTTTATCCCTTTGGTGGTGTCTCTGGTATTTGGAATTCGTGTATATATAATAATGCTCAACCATGCCATGCGACCCAAGGTTCACATTGTGTTCAGAAACTAGTTCTTTTTTTTTGTGCAAGGAACTATAGTATCAATCTTGCGCGGCATATAATAGCTTCTTTATATTTACATATAGGATGGCAATCGGATGCGCCTCCATTCTATAGGTCTCATTGCCACCCCGCCCACTCCCACAGGTTGTTATATCGCGCTGCAGCTATGCTTTGTAAGCGTTGGAGTGCTTTTTTATATTTTTCCTCTCTGCGGGATTATGAGAGGTCTGTTTTGGCCCAACAAATAATGAGAAGTTTGTAATTCTTCGAGCTCAAGGTCTGAGACAGGACAAAAAATTCTAGACAACTAGGGCGACCCACACCTGCCTCTTCTGAGATCCGTACAGGTATGCCGGCGGCAGTGGCTTAAGCGCTATTTTATATATCTGATCTAATCAAAAACATGTAGACAACTAAGAAATCTCAAAATTTTGTTTTCTATTATATACTTTTGTAAGTAAGCATAAAACGATTATCTTTAGAGGTTTCCATCAAGTATTTGGTACACTGGAGAGCCAGCGTTGCAGACATGACCTGGCCACCCACGCCATACCGTTTTTCCCTTGTTAAATATGGCAACACGAGTTGGAAGTTCCACCCACACATGCTCCACGATTCTAGGCAGCAGCGTATGACTCATTATGTAGTATTGACAATGACGCATTACCCTCACGAGCATGGGTGCGGACCTCTAGGGTGTTTGGAGCCATAGGAGATTGGAGGCAGTGAAGGATCTTCTGCAACATCCTTGACAGTTTTGAAAGAACGCAACCAAAATGGTCAGTCCAGGACAATGGTGCTCTTGCCACGCATAATCCCATTGTCTGGTCATATTTTTTAACTGGAACAAGCGTTAGACTCAAATCTGCGGCATGCAGGTCCACGCAAAGCGACTGGAGGTAGGATTACGTCTGGACACAGAGCCTTAACTTCGCCGTCGTAATTTTAGACGCCCATTTTTTCCCAATTGTATCAGTGCCTTCCTTTTGGCGGTGGTTTGAGGTCCAGGCTGAGTGCAAGGATGGCATTCACAGCTCACAGAGTAGAGGGCATGATGCTGGCTAGGCCCTCTCGGTGATGTCAGGATAGGAGAGTAGAGGATGAGAGGATGATAGGCAGGGGTGACACCACCGGTAGCGATTACCCTTCGTTTTTAAGAGAATTGGCACAGGATTTCAAAGGCGGAGAAGAAAGAAAGAGAGGATCAGTTAGTGCCCCTCGAGCCCCAAGGGCTTGGGAGATATCTGGCAGCAATCTCACATATGTATGCGTGGATGCTACATTACCTGCAACATGACCCACGCATCAAGGCAATCCAAAATAAACATCGATCCACGTACAAAACAAAGTAGAGCACTTTGTCGTTCCACCCACACGAAATTGAAAGAAGAATCAGCAATTTGAGACAGTGCTCATTGACCAACTCAAGACATCTGTTGCGTCTCTTTACATGTCTAATGTTCAACTGTGGAACAACCCTCAGTAACGTGACAGCAGTAGAATGGTCTAGTAAGCCGCAGAGCAGCAGGCAGTATGGCAGAAGGCGCACTGATTAACATTTTTTAACTCGTTTTAATCGACCTCACCAGCGCCTGCAAGGCAGGGTCAGCATCAGACACACCCAGTAGACCGCCTTAAGAGCATGGTCGCATGAATACCTGTGGCACACACCGATGTTTTTGGACTGATCTGACCCATTCTAACTTATCTCTAGGTTGGTCCAAAATGAATGAATTGAGCTTGAGCTTGCTCGACATGCCATACAAATTTTAGCCTTGCCCGGCAGCCAGTATTATCTCAGAACGTACCTTCAGCACAGCTGGCAGGGTGATAACTGAAAAACGTATCCATCTTTCCCCCGAGACTGTGGATCGTTTTACTTTTTTCAAAATGAATCAAGCGTGGATCTCTGAAGATTTGGTTGCCCCGGTTCCTGATGTCACTGACTAGTAAACAGTAGCACGTGAAATACATATTCCATCAGTCATCTATTAACATCGGTCATCAATCACTCTGCAGCAAGCATCTATTAACTGTTTCAGAGGCCCCACATACAGGCAAATCACATATACTACATGCTTTTTTTTTTATAACATATTTTGTAGGGCCCCTTCTTTTTACCGAATTAGAGGCCTCATGACTGGCGAGTCTACTGCCGACTCCTGCGCCCTGTCTGTCACCCCAGGCGGCTAGCTAGGGATCTAGTGCGTTACATACGGGGCCCTGCCATACCAGAGTGTCCCAAAAAGCGACCTTTGACACGTAAGAAGACCCCATACTTTGAAATAGCACATGTAGCTACTGCACGGTGAGCCACATAGGGTAGCGTAACTCACCGTCATACAAGGTCCTAATCAAAAAGGGCCCAGAGATATAGTTAAAATATAGGCGAACTTGGAAATGGGGTGGGGGAGCCCCCATTTGATTTAGAGCCTGCATGGGCCCTGAAACGGTATGAATACAAAACGAATGTACTTGAACGGCAGCCCTGGCAATCCTTATCATAGCGCGCCGCATAATATTCACTGGCCCTTTGCACCATTACCCCCCGTATTCTGAAATGTGCCATGCTGCCACCACAAATATGACCTGTTCTTTGGCCCGGTGAAAAAAAATGATAGAGGGCTCCTGCCCATAGTTACCATGTGGCCATTTCCAATACCGCCGTCTTCTTTATGTGTCAAAGGTCCCCGTAGCAGCTGCCACCGCTGCACTCCTCCGTAATAGCTACAACACTCCTCCCTCTCATCTTTCAGTTCTACGCCACTTAGAACAAAAGCGAAAACCTTCACATTCATTTATACTGCGCCTGTGAATTTTTTTATCTGAAGCTAACTCTTAGGGTAATGTTCCACAACTGTGGTAAAGGCGGCGCAAACGGCTACGCACCCAATACACCTTTATTTCGCGGAGCTCGGTAGCTGACCATAAAAGCACATGGCATTACCCGTGCGCACATAATTCGCGCGAATAATCGAAATGTCAACTTATCTCCCACCTCCGCGTGACATTAGGATCCCTAATTAGTACACACCAGAGGGACGAGACATAATCTTTACACATCAAGTCTCTACTGAGATCTAATGGATACCGTAATATGGCGGCGCAGCATTAATTGCGCCGATGTATAAGCGCATATGCATGGAATTGCGTGATGACGGCGAATGCGGCCCAAAATAAGCCATGTGGAACATACCACTTAGGGCCAAACTTGTCATCACTCTACCAGTTTGTTTTTCGCACGTAAATCCATTTTTCTAACGACTTAAATGGAAGGTACATATGCGGCTTCTCCCTCACCTGTGCTACAGTACAAAAATAAACCTGAACATCATCTCCATGGACGTTTTAATGGGGTTTTCGACGTTCAGATTCTGACCATTTCCGGTGATTCTCGGCGTTTCAGCCCGAAATTTCTCAAATTCGTGAGAGTCGAACCCGAACTCAAATTTTTAGTGCTTCGCGCAGATCACTAGGATGTTGAGCGATTATTATCGACAAAGTTGAAAATCGGCACAGGTTTTTATGTGCTGATCGAGTTAATTTATCTTTATGATCCACGATATCTAAATTCAAGGTTCTAAAATCTGGTGCATCATCTATTAATATCGCGCAATTTTCTCAGCGCTTTCTGTCATTTTGGCGAGCCAGACAAATCAGCTTAACCAGAATAAGGCAAGGTGGAGATGTGTCTATGCGCGTGCTTACGTCCATGACTGACGGTCATGTTTATGGTTGCGATTGGCTGGAAAATCACATGACCTCTTTTTCATAGAACACCCATTTCCTGATTTTCATGATTACATGTCGGTCAGCGTATCATACCAGTAGACGTGCGCTCTTGCCTGTGCTCCAAAACAGCTCAGCGAGCGAAATATTCTTATACTTACTTCTCACAGATAAATCTCCTACCTGTTACATGTGATCCTTACAACTTAGTCCTGAGAATCAGAGCTTAGATCGGATTTTATGTAGTCTCTAGGGTTGTAGAATTTTTAACGGAGCATCTACTCGCTGATAAAGTCCACGGGGCAGCTGGGGGGGGTCGTGTCCCCAGCGGGCAAACACAGACAAAAGCTCTTTTAAAGAATACTGGATATAGTTCACCAAGACGTTAGTGCAGACTGCAGCTCTGCAATAGCTTATATTATTACAACAGTTATCCTAATTGAAAAGTTTCCTGGATATCGGGCGCATCCTTGAACATATTATTAGATCCACATCTTTTCTAGTAACTGCAGGGCTCACTTTGTTAGGTGATCAAAATCTCCATTTTTATTATTCAGTATAACATTTCAGAGAATACAAGGTGTTCTTTTTTCTTCAATTTTGAGCCAATTCCATGAGCTTTGGTTCATTATTTGAGGCCACCCTTGGATGCGTTAAATTAGCGACATCCAGCAAATTTGTAGTCATGCAACAGTTTTGACTACAGGTAGCCAAAATACCTAACCTTTTATTATCCGAATACATCTTTCAGGATACGTGTTTCTTATCACTTTGCTCACTACATTCTTTTGTGATAGAGCTTACTTAGCAGTTTAAATGTGAATACAGCATTTTGTATCACCACAGGAGAATTGAAAGGTGCAAAAATACCTTTTATTATCCGAATACGTTTTCAGATACTATGGTTTTTTCACTGTGGCTGCAACCTACAGCTTTGTTCAATTGATCACCTTGCACTTAAATGTGAATACACATTTTGTATTCACCACAGGAGTAATTGAAGGTGCCAAAAAAACTTTATATTATCCGAATACATTTCAGAAAACGTGGTTATTTTTCACTTTGCGTGTGAAGCGTCAGAGCCCAGCTTTTTGTTGATATATCTACATTGCAGTTAAATTTGATATACAGCAATTTTTGTAGTCACCCACAGATGAATTGGAAAGGTGCCAAAAATACTTTTATTAAACCGAATACATTTCAGATATTGTTTTTTTCACTTTGGCGCACCTACAGCTTGAGTTCATTGAGGCACTTGCACTAAATGTGAAATACAGCAATTTTGTAGTTATTATGCACAGTGAATTGGGGGAAAGTGCCAAAAATACCTTTTATTATCCGAATACGATTCAGAATGCGTGATTATCACTTTGGCGCAGTACAACTTGTTGATAAGAGCTACTTATGCTAGTTAAATGTGAATACAGCAATTTTGTAAGTCTCACCACAGGTGAATTAGAAAAGGTTCCAAAAAAACCTTTTATTTCCGAATGACGATTTCAGATACAAGTGTATTTTTCACTTTGCGCAGGCCGAGCTTTGTTGATAGATCTACTTTGAGCAGTTTAAAATTTGAGACATACAGCAATTGTAGTCACCACAGCTCTGAATTGAATAGGTGCCAAAAATCTACCTTTTAATTATCCGTATACATTTCAGATAGTGTTTCAGATAGGTGTAAGTCTGGCCCGACAGCTGGACCTCCGTGTAACAGATGGCTACGGCAAGCAATGGCTCTCACCATTAGGGGGCAATCAGAGAGCTTCAAATTTCTCTAAAAACAATCAGATTCTTTGGGAAAAATGTGATTATCCTGGTGAGAGTTAAGTCTAGGTGTCAAAAAGGGTCCAGGGCTGGACCACAGAATTGCACAATTGCGAGAGGCTTACAAATTATTCTTGGAACATGAGTCACTATGGTCGCATCATATTGATCTCCACAGTGGGAGATATGGAGAGGATAAAATGAAACCCATTTGAATTGATTGCTGAATCAGTCTCAAAAGAGGCACAGAGGGCAAATGTCTTCTCAACTAATGAAGATGTTATTTTCTAGGGATGATTAGGACATTTTATTACTTTCACTATGGGTGTGGCGGACGAAATAACACATCTACACTGTACAAAATACATTGTAAAAACTGTCAGGAGGGGTGTATGTTGTATGTTATCACACTTGAAAAAAAAAGCAAATGGTAATAATGTAAAAACTATAAATAAAACTTCCTAAATAAATTCATGTATACATATGTCAGTTACACTAAAAATATAATACTAAAAAAACAGAGAGTCACTGTACAAAATAGCATAGAGAGTGCTTGAACACTTCTTGTCGATTCTTTGGGTCAAACAGGTTTAGGGTCAAAGACGTTATCCTCTGGCGCCCAGTACATTATAGTCTATGAGTCCAGTTCCAATCTAAACAATATGGTGGTTCCAAATGACTCCTTTTCTCCGGCCACTTTTTAATTTGTGGGTCAACCAAGTTAGGGTCATGCTGTGCCCAGGCAGGTATTATGTTGCAACTGTCCAGTTGAACTAAATATGGTGGTTCCAAAGACACCTTTTCCCACACTATTTTAATCTGGGGTCCAGAACAGAGGCTTATTAATCGGAGCCATACTGCGTACAGGACAGATATATGATTTTAAATGTTCCAGTCTTTCATTCTAAAATGGTGGTGTTTCAAAGACTCCTTTTCCCCCGGCACTTTTCTTAACATCTATAAGGTATAGTATCAAACAGGTTTAGGGGTCATGCTGTGGCCCAGGACAGGTATAGTCTACAGCCATTGAAACTAAAAATGGTGTTGAAAGCTCCTCTTTTCCGAACCTTTATAAATGCCTGTCTGGATCCATGCAGCGATTTAGGGGCTCATGCTGTGGCCCAGGACAGGTACTATTCAATGAGTCCAGATCAACAAAAATGGTGGTTCAAATACCTCCTTTTTGTCCCGGAAACTTTTTTACATTTGGGGTTCGAGACAGGTTTAATGGTCATACTGTGTGGCCCAGGACAGGTATATTCTAATGGCGTCCAGTTCAACTAAAATGGTGGTTCAAAGACTCCTTTTCCCGGCACATTTTTAATTTTTCGGGGGTCAGACAGGTTTAATGGTCATACTGCGGCAAGGACAAGTATAGTCAACTGTCACGTGAAACTAAAATGGTGGCGTTCAATAGACTCTTTTTTCCGGAACTTTGAATTTGGAGTCAGACAGGTTTTTATAGGTCATACTGCAGTCCAGGACAGGTATAGTCAATGTCCAGTTCAACTAAATGGTGGTTGGAAAAGTAGACCTCCTTTTTCCAGCACTTTTTAATCTGAGGGTCATGCAGGAGTTGGGCTCATGCTGTCGTATCCATGGACCGATTATTCAATGTCCTGTTTCCAAGTAAAATGATGGTTCAAATCATACTGCCTTCCTGGCACTTTTTAATTTGTGTCATCAGGTCTTTAGGGTCAAGCTGTGGTTGCAAGACAGGAGGAATAGAAGTAAATGGTCCTGGTGAGTTTTTTTCTGTGGCTTTTATAACCAATGGTTTGCCTAAAGATGTACATGTATCCATTTTGGACTGTTGTTGGATGTTTTATTCCAGCTCTCCACCCCTTTTTGGGTAAGAATATGAAAGTTGTTGTTGCTCCTCATCCATAGACTTTAATGGTCAATCGTGATAATCTATCATCGACCATTCGAATATCTTGTCGATGATGTGCCTGACAATCAACCATCGACCAATGGCGATAGTCAACGTAATCGCTCAACACTACTCATCGCTAATCATCAGGAGACAATAACTATAATTGTTTGACATATATTATGTATGTAACCCCCCTTGAATGTACAGCGCCCTGGAACTAATGGCGTTTTAAAGTAAATAATAATAATGACTATATGAAGCAATTCATTATGTATATGATCTTATCTGACTCCTGATTCCCTTAAAATTAAGAAATAATAATTTTGACTATATATTTCTTTTTCAAAAAACAAATAATACGATATACAATGAACTGAACATAAACCAGAAATACATTTTGTAATTTTACAAGAATGATGGTGATGATAGTATGAAATAATAAGACTATATTAAACTTCTCGGAACCTACGATAAACTTTTTGCTTTCCCCCCTAGCTTTCCCCCTTTTTTTGTCGAATTGCACTAAACATCCTTTTAAAATTTGAGGTAAAGTGTTTTCTTTTTCCACTTTTTGAACAAGGGCTATTTTAAACTATATTGTTTGTGCCAGGCTTCATCTAAAACTTTCATTTTATTTTTTGACAAGTTTCCCAATTATGTGAGAATAATGCCGTTTCAGTACAAAACCCACCTACAGTCTTTAAACCCGGGGAAAAATTTCATCATTTTAATTTTTAAATAATTATAAAGAAAACAACCAAAACAAAAATTTCAAACCCTTTAAATTTTCAGTCATTTTTAATGCCTAAATCAATCCCCTTTTTCTTTTTTAAAAATTAAATTTCCATCTTTCCCCTCAAAGAGTTTTCCCCGGGGTTCTCTGTTTTTTCCATGAGAAACCCCAAAACCCTTTTTCTCCTCCAACCCTGCTGTAAAAAATTTAAAGGACTGTGGTTGTCAGAACTTTCTTTACTCCAAAGGAAACCCCCCCAATAATAGATGTCCATTACCCCAATTCAAATATTATTATTGGGAGATGGGCAAAAATTTCTCAAAATTTGGGGTTAAACTCACTTCCCCCGAATTTTTCCCGCAAAGAATAAACTTGGGTTTCCGAATTCCCTTCGGGACGAATCACTTTAAAAAAACCTTTCTTTTCCCCCCGGGCTCCCAAGCATCAAGGTCTGTAGAACGTTGTCCCATCTTAAATTTTGCGAGGGAGTTTGGGTTTTGGTCTTCATACAATGTTGTTTTTTTAGTATAAAAGGCACATGACTGCCGCCGCTATTAGAATCGCTTCACTCAAAAATTCTCTGGGCATTTTAAGGGGGGGCAAAACAAAACCAAAAAAATGAGTGGCACAAGAGTTGGGAGGTGACGGCGGCAGCACCATGGGGGTCAAACGGGGCCCACAAGACATTCTGGAGGGGGTGCAAAAACGGGGAGTAGCCACAGATTTGGCACAATTTCCCACATTTTTGGGGGCCGGGGGCCAGCATGAGGTCAACAGGGCAAAATTTTGACTTTTCTGGAGGTGGCAAAAACGGGAAAGTAGGCCACAGAGTGGCACAAGGGCAAAAAGAGTTGGGGGTTGAGGGCGGAAGCAGCATGTTTTTCAACAGGGCACAATGACTTTTCTGGAGGGGCAAAAACAGGAGTGGGGCCACAGATTTTGCAAAATGACAAGGGGGAGGTGAGGCGGACAGCAGGGGTCAGAGTGGCACAAGCCATTTCTGGAGTCAAAAACGGATAGGCCACAGAGTGGCACAAGACAGAGGTGGAGGGAGGGCGGAAAGGGGGCAACGGGGGCCATAAAGGGGTAAAAAACGGAAAAAAGGGGCACAATACACAGTGTGGAGGTCAGTCCAGAACAACGGGGCACAGCATGAGGTAAAAAAAGGGGGCCACAATGAAACAGAGGTGGAGGTGGGGTGGGCAGCGCATGAGTAGAAGTGGCACAATGACATTTGGAGGTGGCAAAAACTGGATGGGGCCACAGAGGGGCACAATGAAAGGTGGAGGTACCCGGCAGAGAAAACCATGAGGTCAGAGAGTGGCACAAGCACAGTGGGGGTCACGGCGGCATCACACAGCAGAGGTCATAAAGTGGCACAATGACAGAGTGTGGAGGTGGTGGCAATGACCAGGTCCCTGGTAAAGATGGTTTGGGGTAGCAGATGGAGAAACTGTCAGCAGATGTGTGGCATCAGGCGTGTGTGGCGGAATGAGAATAGTGGCTGATGCAGTAGCTTGAACCCAGACTCCATTTTCAACAGTATGGGGTGAGGCGTCTGGCGTGATGGTATATCTGACTGCCTAAGGCTTTTGGTGTGTGTGTAAATCCTGCCCGATCGTCACGGCCTGATTCATCTTGACCAAAGTCAGTCATGATCACATTTCCCGTTGACCAAGGCGGGTTCTCCTTATGGGTAAACGATGGCCCCGCCCACTGAACGAACCCGCTCTGTGCCCCACACTACTGGCCCCCGGGGCAGGACAGCATCTCCACTGCAAAACTTCGGCAAGTTACGGTCCACACATCCAGTTTGGCTGCCCAGTAGTCCACTGATCTTCTAACTGGGGTGGCAGAGTGCCTGTCCAAGTAGGCCCACCACCTGTTGGTTCAGGTTTCTGCAGCCAGGTCCTGCTGCTGATGCAGCGACTGCCCTCCTCACTAGGGCGGGGTGAAAGTAAGCTGCTCATCAGTACTTCCAGACTTAGTTGCGCTGATGGAGCTATGTACTCTCCTACGACCCCCACCTTCCAGCTAGGCAGCCACGGCATATAGTACGTGAGCTCTGAATGAACCCCCCGGTAGAGACCTGTCAGAGAGGGGATGGATGCCGCACATAGGCAGCGGCCACCCTGACTACGGAGGATTTCCCTATAGTATTTAGTTTGGTCCTCCCTTCTCAATAGCTGGGATAGGCTCCCATTTTGGACCGTAGCGAGGAACCAATAGGGGAAGAGCCAGAAGTCCATCCCTCTGCCTGGAGGAAGGGGAGGGGGGGAGGGATGGGGGGAGGATTGCTGACATGATTCGGCTGTCACTATCCAAGCAAATCACATGCTGCGGGGCCATCTGCACAAGTGACTCCAAGGGCTCCCTGACTCCATCCTCCACTGTATACTGCCGGACGGTGCTTGTGGTTCATCTGCCTCGTCTTCCTCATCTCCAAACTACCTCCTCCAGCTGCTCCTTCCTCCTCCTCTCCATGTCACCTGGGTAAGAAAATCCACTCATATTCACCAGACAAAAATCTTCTGCTCCAATCCCTCCTTCCTCCACCATTTCAGTCCCCACCACCGTACTATGTGGCCGCAAGATGTAGTCGCCACTTGTCTCCAGTCCCCTGCCCAGACAGATTTTTCAGCATCTGTTTTCCAGGACATTAAGCAGTGGGAATGATGTTAATTCATCCCGTAGTCCTGGCGACTGACAGAATAACTTGGCCTCCTTGAATGGCCCTCATCAAACGGCAGGTGTCACGCATGTAGCTGCCCGAACTGGCTGACTCTAAGTTACACAGGGGAGTACTCCTGTCCCCGCCTGGATCCATCAAAAAATCGTTAATGGCCTTTCTCCTTCTGTTCATACAGTCGGTCCAACAGTGCAGGCTGTAATTCAACGGGTGGAAACTATCGCATATCAGAGTGTGGTTGGGGGAGGCCGTTTCTGCCGCTGAACTCGAGGAGGGTGTTCCTGGTCTTTGTAGGAAATGAATGAAAGTGGCATGCACAGTTTCCTTGCCATTTAACGAAACTTCTAAAGATCGTGTAAGAGACTTCAGTAACCTTTTTCACAACCAGATTGAACACTTGCGCCATGCAGGGCACATGGACCATCCCTCCCTCGGTGCAGCGCGACACCGATGCTCCTCCTAATGTCCGTCACCATGGGTTCCAATATGGCAGTTGTGGGTTAGTGGTAGTAGGTCGGTAGTGACGGCTAGTGTTGCCATCACAGTTGATCGATTTATTGCTGCATGACGCGTAGCAGTTTCCTCCCTGAGTGACTTCGTTCTTCGCCGAGTGTCAAATCCAGTGTAGAACTGCGTGACATCGCTGCGCCCTACAGCTGTGGTATGATGGAGAGAACTTTGATTGAGGCTGAGATGGTGGTGGAGGCGGACAGTGGCGCAGTGATCCGCAGTTTGAACAAACAGTGGAGGAGAAAGCGAGCGTTGCGTCCCTTTTCCAAGTTTGTTGAGTCCTGGGCCGGAAGCACATTCACCCAGTGGCTGTAAAGGACATGTAACTGGCCTGACCGTAGCTACAGCTCCAGATGTCCGCGCGTGCCGTGCACCTTAGGAAAAAACCAATAAGCTTAAGGACAGACCCACCTTCTTTTCTGAACATAATTATGAAGTGCAGGTACTCGCCTTTTGGGAAAATAAATTATGCTTGGAACTCTCCATCACGCTTGCGGCACAACCATTAGTTTCTCTGAACGTTGCAGAGTCCACATGTTTGGAAGGGATGGACTGCCAGTACCAATCAACTTTGGACAGGAGCAACGGTCAGCTGCTGCACCTTAGATTGGGTTTGGACGCATACTGTTTGTCCTCTTTGCAACGCCTCGCTGAACGACTGCTGGTCCATGAGTAGCGAGGAGCAGGAGCATCTGGACTGGGAGATGATGTCAAAGAGAAACAGCTCCCTTCTGCAGAGGTGGTGGAGCCTTGACTGGCTGCAATGGCATGCGTGCCACTGGGCGCTGCTGCTGCTGTTGCTGCGGCGGCAGGATGGACCACCACATCTGAGCCATGTTTCTCCCAGGCCACCGGATGGTGACGCTGCATGTGTTGACGCAGGGCCATGGTGCCAACGTTAGCTCCCTGGCCACGCTTCACTTTCTGCCCACAGATTCTACATATACCCATATTCGGCTCCTCCGGTGTCTTAGCAAAGAACTGCCACACCGCCGAGTATCGGATTTTACCGCCAACGCTCCGCACTGAGTGACTACTGCCGCCGCTGCCTCGCTGAGCCCCTGTGCCGCTACTTTCTTGGACCTGAGAAGCGAGTTTTTTTCCCCGTGGCCGCTTGGCTCCCGACCTCACACTGCTGCTACCCTGCTGACCCACTTGCTGGCTGCACTGCTGCCTGACGCGCAAGCTGACGCCCTCTTCTCCTGACGATGATGAAGGCCTTGCCTCACCTGGCTCCCAAGTGCGGTCGGCTACATAATCATCTATTTGTGTTTCATCGTCATTGCTGTCCTCATCACCGGTCTTGGTATGCAGAGGCTGACCCCTCACAACATGACCTCCCATGCCACTCTTAACATCTATACTTTGCCGCCTTCTGCAAGAAGCAGGGGATATTGGCCCCCATTTCTTCACTGCCAAGTAGCTGCTGACTGCCCTCCTCAAATTGTTCATCCTTGCTATATAGTGGCGCTGAGCCCAGACCACATAGTAGATCTCTGCCTGAGGGAACTGGATGGGACAGAGGCGGGTTGAGGACAGGTGAGGGCCGCTGACCCGCTCCCGGCCATGCCAACTAAGGGTTGTGTCTGACGTTCCCACCGACTCTTTGCTGGGGTTTGTCAGATGTCATCTGGGAGGAAGTGGATGACCTAGTCAACCAATCAAGAACCCTTGGGTTGCTAGACAGCAACGGCCGCTAGATGACAGCGGCAGTTGTGGCCTCACCGAGTGACCCCTGCTGCGACATCCCCTTGCTGTGCTGCGACCTAGGCCTGAAATGTTTGTGCCTCTGCCACTCGCAGGTGAAGAGTCTGACACCTCTCTGTCTGACATACTGTTTGTTCTAAAATGTACAGACACTGTTTGATGATGATATCTGTATATGATAAATACACACCCTGTATTTGACTCCAAATGAACCCACTAACAAGCTTGGGTAACCCTTGGATATAAATTGCGCCCCACAAATTGGCAGGAAAAATTGACTTGTGTGTGCCGTTTAAAAACTCTGTGTATTTTACTGAATATAAAAGCACAAACAGCCTTAATTAACCTTCGGATATGAATTATGCTACAGAATTTCTTCTGTGGCTGTGAAAAACAAAGTTTCTTTTACTGAGTACAACTGCAGAACAACGCTTAATTAACCCCTTGATGTAAATTGCGCAAAAGAATTGAGCAACCACAAACTATGAGCTTTGTAGCGTGTTACAATGGCGTGTTTTTTACTCTAAAACAACAAGAGAAAAAATTGTAATTAACCTTCGCTTGTGAATTATGCTACAGGAAAAATGTATTTTTTGGCGGTGAAAGGCGGTTTATTTTAGTCACCACAGCAGCAGGAAACGCTTAATTAACCCCTGATGTAAATTGCGCCAAACAATTGAGCAACCACAAACTACCAGCTTTGTAGCGTGTTATAAATGGCGTGTTTTTTATGCTACACAACAAGAGAAAAAATTGTAATTAACCTTCGCTTGTGAATTATGCTACAGGAAAAATGTATTTTTTGGCGGTGAAAGACAGTTTATTTTAGTCATCACAGCTGAAAAACTATGCTTAATTAACCCCTGGATGTAAATTGCGGCAAACAATTGAGCAACCACAAACTACCAGCTTTGTAGCGTGTTACAATGGCGTGTTTTTTATGCTACACAACAAGAGAAAAAATTGTAATTAACCTTCGCTTGTGAATTAGACTACAGGAAAAATTTATTTTTTGGCTTTGAAAAAGACGGTTTCTTTTAGTCACCACAACAGCAGAACAACGCTTAATTAACCCCTGGATGTAAATTGCGCGAAAGAATTGAGCAGCCAAAAATGAAGTGGTATTTGTATTGTAAAAACACTGTTTCTTTAAATGAATACAACAGGAACAGGCTTAGATCCCCCTTGGATATTCAATGTGCTGTGAGCAGATAGCATTAAAATGTATATGCAGCTGCACTGGACGCACACTGGACTTCAGATCCAATACCCCACAAAATCAGAAATAGAACGTTAAGAGAAGTAGTCTCTGAGACAAGCTGAGACACCCCACAAAAATCGCTGTATAAAAAGTAAGAGCTATCAGCCGCAGCAGCACCTTCCCTACGCAGTACAGTGAGAGGAGTGTGAGCTCCCAGCGTCGCGCCCGGACTTATATTGTGCGGTGACGTCACAGAATCCCGCCGGTCTCTGATTGGCTTCATCTCTGCACATGTCATGCAGGCTATGCCCTTCTTCCTCCCAGAGTGCTTTGCCCCATGTAACGCCATGTGCTCGCAGCCATTTTATCAATCAAAAGCACACTTCGTTCACCCGAAGTACCCCAAACTTCGACTTCGTTCCGAACCGAAGTTTTCCTGAAATTCTAAACGAATTCCACTTCGTTAGAATCAATTCACCTATCTCTAATTATTATGTATCAACTTAAAGGGCACTTGTATTAGAAACATATGTCCATAAGTCATAACATTCACACTGAAATACTGCAGTGTTTCACAGTAACATAGTTTAAAGGGGTTGTCTCATCTCATAATTTCATAGGATGCATGAATGAAATAATGCTGCTTTGCTCTGTTACTTCCTGGTCAAGGTGTCTGTAATTAGCATATGAGCTCTGTGTATTCAGACTTCTCTGTTTATTATGTTTATTAGTCTAGATTAGCTAAATTACCTTCTACCAGGACAGGAGAAACTGCTGAGCTAAAGTAAACAGTAGAAATTACTGTCTTTTGTCTGAAAGATCAGATAACACACAAGCTCTCACTGCCTGTTCTGTGCTGGCCGAGACCTGTGTGATGACATCACTCCTTGCTATCAGATAGAACAAACAGCAGGGGAAAAGGAGTACACAGGTCAGTCACTTGGGAATCCAGACAGAGCTCAGCAGGTGATAAAATCACTTGTAGCTCCTTAACAAAAAACAATGAACAAAGCAATATATTTGGAAAACGCCTTCATTTAGTGTTCCCTACATGTTGAAAGCTAATGTTTGTAGCGAGACAACCCCTTTATGCAATAACAGGAGTAGCAGTTGAAGTGTCATCTGGAAGTTTTGTTGGCCTCTCCCCCCACATCAACATAGACACCTATACATAAATGGGGAGAGAGTTCTCAATTATGCTGAGGTAGGTGGGGAGAAGCCATCAGGCACTACCAGATTGCACTTTACTTAATATTTAATGCATTTTCATACTTGTGACACAGAATTTTAGCTCAACTTTTTAAATAATTTCAAGTGGTTTCTAAGACAATATATCTCATTGCAGTAGGTTATCTATTCCAAAAATTAATGCATCTGTATGTTTTATCTGAAACACTGCAGCAATTTACAGTAGAACATAGAAGGTTGTTAGGAAAGAGCTTGTCAGGATTTTTTGCTGTCAGGAAGAGGCCAAGAGAATGTATGGAGCTGGCTCATGAGCTGGGCCTGCCCCAAATATTGCAGGTGTTGGCTATTAGTTACAGCTGGCGCCTGTCTTTACTGTTAGCACTAGAAATGACTGATTCTAGCAATTTAACTACTGAGAGTCTGTGGCAACTAGGCTGTTATCCAGAAGTGGACCCACCACCCGATTAGTTCCTTTGTGACAGAACTGCGCAGTTCTGACCAGTATTCACGTGACTCATGGACCTAATGACCTGCCATCTTACTGTCCATATTACACCCTGCCAGAGCCACATTAGTATTGCATAATAGTGTACAAGTGATCATACCCTCGAGTGGTAAGGTACTCTACGGGGGCTAAAATAAAAAATAAAAAAAGTAAAAACTTTAAAAAATATAGTTTAAAACAACTCCCATTTTCTATTTAATAAATAAAAAAGAAAAACAATAAAAAATGAAAAATATTATCACAAGTGTTGAGCGATTATTATCGACAAAGTTGAAATCGGCACAGTTTTTATGTTGATCGAAATTTTTAGATCATGCGATAATTTAGGTTAAAATCTGTGCATCATCTATTAATATTGCCCCATTTTCGGCGCTTTCCTGTCATTTTGGCGGCCCAAACAAATCAGCTTACAGAATAGAGCGGGGTGAGATTGGTGTGTGCGACGTCATGACGGGGATGTTTTAGGGTTTGGGAAATTGCTGGAAAAAATCACATGACCTGTTTTACATAGAAACACCCTTCCTGTTCATGATCCAGTGTCTGTCAGCGTCTCATAGCAGTAGGACGTGCGCTCTGCCTGTGTCTATCATCGACCATCGAATATCTTGTCGATGATGGCCGACTATCGACCATCGACCGATGCCGATAATCAACGTAATCGCTCAACACTAATTATCACCACGTCTCTAAAAATTCTATCTATTAATATATAACCTTATTTATCATGCACAAGTGAATGCCATAAAAATATTCCAAAATGTAATTTTGTTTGTTGCATTGCCTCCCAAAAATAGAAATAAAAAGTGATCAAAAAGTCACAGATATCCAAAAATGGTACCAATGAAAACGACACTCTAGTCCACAGAAAGCAAGATCTCTCAAAGATCAGAGAGAAAAAGCAAATAAAAAAAAAATCCACTGACCTTCAGAATAAAGATAACATGTCATTTAAATATACTGTAAAATTGAAAAACACAACTTAGTTCTGGAAGGCATTTTAACTTTTTGGGGTAAGAAAGGGGGGCATATACTTTAAAGTGAGTTACAAAGGTATTCATATCCCTTGAACTGTTCCTCATTTTTAAATGTTACAGCCACACACTTAGATGTATATTACTGATTTTTATGCTACAGAGCAACACAAAGAAGCAAGTATTTGTGAAGTGTAATGAAAATGATACGGGTTTTTCAAAATTTTTGCAAATTAAAAGTGTGGTATACACATTTTCGGCAGTCAATACCTGGTAAACCACCTTTAGCTGCAATGGCAGCTGCAGTCTGTTAAGGGAAGCCTCTACAAGCTTTGCACATCTAGAGGCTGGAATTTTTGCCCATACTTCTTTGCAGCATACTCTAGCTCAGTCAGATTGGTTGACAAATTTTTGTGAACAGAAATTTACAAGTCATACCATAGATTTTCAATGGGATTTAGGTCTGGGCCATTGTAACACATGAATATGCTTTGAATTAAACCATTCTATTGTAGATTTGGCTGTATGTTTAGGGTTTAGGGTTGCTGTCCTACTAGAAGGTGAATCTACACCTCAGTCTCAAGGAAAATGTTTTATTACTAATGGATCTGGATAAGTTAGAGCCCTGGGCAGAGAAGTGGCAGATGAGGTTTAACACAGATAAATACAAGGTTATGCACATGGGAAGGAAAAATCCATTACATGATTACTGGTTAAATGGAAAAATGATGGAAAAAAGTGACATGGAGAAGGGCTTGGAAATCCTAGGGGACAATAAACTTAATTGTAGCGGCCAGTGTCAGACAGCAGCTGCCAAGGCAAACAGGGTTATGGATTGTAATAAGAGGGGCATACATACACATGATGAAAACATCTTTCTCCCATTATACAAGTCACTAGTCAGATCACACATGGAATATTGTGTACAGTTTGGGCCGCCAGTGCACAGGAAAGACATTGTAGCGCTTGAACAGGTACAAAGGCGAGCAACAAAAACAATAAAAGGACTGGGTGGACTGCAATACCCAGAAAGATTAGCAAGATTGGGTTATTTAGTTTAGAGAAAAGCCGGCTTCAGGGTGACATAAAAAATATTTGTGAATAGATCAGGTGTCTATATAGAGACCTCTCCCAAGATCTATTTATACCCAGAACAAGGGAGCATTCTCTATGTCTAGAAGAAAGAAAGTTTCTACATAAAGACAGAAATGGATTCTTTACTGTAAGAGCAGTGAGACTGTGGAACTCTCTGCCAGAGGAATCGGTCATGGTAAATTCATAAACGGTCTGGATGCATTTCTAGATTGTAATAAATAATATAACAAGTTATAGTGACCAGGATTCTGGAAAAGGGTTGTTGATCCAGGGATTTTATTCTGATTGCCAGGTTGGAGTCGGGAAGGATTTTTTTTCCCCTAAAATGAGGGTAATTGACTTCTACCTCTTGGTGGGTCTTACCTTCCTCTGGATCAGCACTGAGGCACAACAGGCTGAACTGGATTTTTTCGGCTTTACAAACTATGTAATTATGTCTTTTGCAGCCTCTAACAGGTTTTCTTCCAGGATTTCCCCATATTTAGCACCATCCATCTTCCCATCAACTCTGACCAGCTTCCCCATCACTGCCAAGCCGGATGCTGCTGCCACCATGCTTCACAGTGGGGATGATGTGTTCAGGGTGATGTGCAGTGTTGGCTTTCCTCCACACATAAGGTTTAGCATTTAGACTAAAAAGTTTCATTTCGGTCTCATCTGACCAGAACACCTTCTTTAACATGCTTGCTGTGTTCCCTAGCTTTTTTCAAACTACAGATGGGATTTCTAATGGCTTGTTTTAAAAAACGGCCGTCTTCTTCTTCCATAACGGCCAGAGTTGTGAAGTACACAACTAATAGTTGTCCTGTGAATGGATTCTCCCATCTGAGCTGTGGATCTCTGCAGTTCCTCCAGAGTGACTTGGGTCTCTTAGCTGCTTCTCTAATTAGTGCTCTCTCTTTGTCTGTGTGGTCAATTTAGGTGGACAGTCCTGTCTTGGTAGGTTAGCAGTTGTGCCATATGCCTTCCATTTAAGGATAATGAATTGAACAGTGCTCCATGAGATGCCCAGAGCTTGGGCTATTTTTTGTAAACCTAACTCTGTAATACACTTTGGCACAACTTTATCTCTGAACTGTCTGGTGTGAAACCTCTAAGGCCTTCAAAAAACAGCTGTAGTTATGCTGAGAATAAATAACACACATATATACTCTATTTACTAATTAGGTGACTTCTAAAGACAATTCGTCACCCTGGATTTTATGTAGGGGTATCAGTGTACAGGGGATTGAATACATATGTACCCCAAATTTTTCAGTTTTTTAATATGCAAAAATTTAAAAAGGCACTTAGCATTTTCTTTACACTTTACAAATACTTGCTAATTTGTGTTGGTCGATCAAATAAAATATCAGTAAAATACATTTAAATTTGTGGCTGTAACATTTCAAAATGAGGAACAGTTCAAAGATTATGCATACGTTTGCAACCCGCTGTATATCCACTAAAATGTGTTGTCCCGGCCTGAATTTTGCTCATATCCTTACACTATGGATGCTCACTCTATCTCTTCAATGTCGTATTGCAAACCCTCAGCATCTTTGCCCCACTGCTAGTATGTTCAGCACCTACTATATCTGATCATCTAATTGTGCCAAGCACAAGCTCAGCTCTTATACTTTTAAAATATATCAGCATAAGATAGAGTACAATCTTTTATAAAAGAGGGTTTCCAGCTCACTATTTGAAACTAAATTGGTGGTCGTACTGTTGCAATAAAATAAAAAAGTAATACTTACCTTGCCACTCCCTTCTGACATCACAGGAAAATGTATGCATTTGCAAGGCTGTGACAGAAAGCAAACAGAAGAAACCAGAGAGCACCATCAGCGGCAGTGCTAGAACAGAAGAAAGTGCGGTATTATTTTATTTTATTGCAGCAGCACCAGCAATTTAGTTAATTATTGTGAGAAAACCACTTTAAGCAGTCATGTGCCATTTCTTCAAATCACCATTCAGGAAAAGGCACCACTGAACTGTAGTGCACCACTGAAGGCAATCAACCACTGCAGAAGTTTACAGAAGATGCGGCCATAGCACCAGTGCGAGAATGTAAGGTAGTGGAAGGTAAATATTACTTTTTTCTTTCATTGTAGCTGCACCACCAACAATTTACTTTAAAACAGTGAGCTGGAAAACCCTTTTTAAGAGGAGTTCTCACGATGCTGTTTCAAGGAGCCACAGGCAGCTTCAGCCTCACACTTCATGTTCAGGCTGTGGGTGGTTTTATAGCAGTAACTGGCGTGCCAACAGTGGCATGAGTGCAAGAGCTGTAGAGATCAAGTCTCCAGAGCTGTAAAGGGTTAAAGTTTGTTAGTAAGGATATGTTCACATAAGGATTCTACCTTGAAATTCTCATTGAAAACTGACAGAAAATGATTCCCATTGACCTTAATTGAAAATATGTGTTGTAGTTCATACGATGTTTATTTTCAACGTGCGTTTTTCAGATGCATGGTCAAAAAAACTTTGAACATGCTCATCCTTTGCTCATTGCTCATGCGCATTAATGTCAATAGAATGGCTAAAATTCTCATGCAATAAGCATTCAACTCATTTGTATGTGTATTGCATGTGGATTTTAACACTGATCCAGAACCGATAGACATGAAATTTACTCCTTCTGACTGCAAATTGCCTGGAAGACTAAATCTAAAAAAATTAGCCTAAATCCATATGCAATGTATTCATTAAAAACTCGTCTGAAGACTAAGATTTTAACGGCAGTGTCCTTAAATTTAATTTAATTCTGTCATGTGTATATACCCTTAGTTGCATAAACAAGCTCCTATGCTGTAGATAACACTCAGCAGGGAGTGATTCACCATGGTGAGATAGGGCAGCTGGAGCAATGAAAGCAGGGAGAGATCAGTACCCTAGGAAAGCTTGTGTAAACAAGCAGGAGAATCATTTCCTCATATATCCTAAACAAAGCAAAATAAGAACAGCAATATTTTTGATAATAGTCTTTATTTACCTTTGACTACATGTTTAAAGCTAATCGTGGTGAGAAAACAAATTTATATTAATTCTATAGGGAAAATTATGCTCCATGAAGAATTTCCTTTCCTTCTCTATAGATACCTAAAGTGATTATCCTTCTGGCTTTTAGCACAAGGCATCAAATTTGTTACTATACAGTATTTTAACCATTATATTTTTCTAAGGTATTATAATCTCCCACCTTTTATATAGAAATTAATGGTACCCGATCTCCAGTATTGATAATCTCGGATACTTCCGGTGGCAGGGAGATCAAAAGGATTTGACATTGAAATTCTACATGCTCAATTCTTCATTTCCTTAAAGAGAACCTGTCAAATAGATTATGCCCCCTTTGCTGAGGGCAGAACAAGCTAATGTCAGACCTGCTGTTTCCAGCGCTGTGTCCCTTATTCTGTAAGATGCTGTCGTTTTTGTGTATTTAATGCTCAAATCTGCAGTTTTCAGCCAGAAGAGTCATTCGAAGAGTCCTTCAAAGAGTCAGTTTTTTTCAAATCCGGCCAATCGGAGGCTAGCCCCGCCCACTTCAACTGATAAACCTATTACTTTGAATAAGTAAACACATGTGAATAACTGTCAGTGGGCGGGTCTAGCTTTTGGTGGGTGGGGCTAACACCTGCTCATTAATAAGATTTGAGCATTAAATGCTCTAAAACTACAGCATCTTACAGAATAAGGGACACCGCGCTGGAAACAGCAGGTCTGACACTAGCTTGTGCTCTCCTCAGCAAGGGGGGCATAACCTATGTGACAGGTTCCCTTTAAGATTATGTGTTGAGGATAGTCAGGAGGCACCCATGCTGATTAGATGTTTGGTCAGCCCATCTTTAATTGACATTTACAAACAAAAAACTTAAAATAGATTGCTTGCAAAAAATCAATAAATTGTACTTACGTAAAAGATTTTAAGTCAATCTGTGTATTTATCCAAAATGTTTAGAAAGTTCTCTGGTAACATTCACACCCTTGAAGTGTATTTTAACTCTCTGGGTCACAATAAAATCAACGTATGCCTATTGTATGTCATTAGTACAAGCTGCTAGGAATGTATCACTTTTTGATATGTCATAGTTACAGTTGATCACTATATGTACTATTTTGCCATAGGCAAACAAACTCTATCAGTTCTCTATCTGTAAAACACTAAAACGTAACTTTCATTATGTATAACTCTTAACCTCTATACACACTATTTAAAAACCTGATTTCTAACATCATCATTTAACCCTTTTTGCTTCTGAAAGAAGGAATAACTCCTTTTCTATTATCAAGTCTGGTGGAACCCCACCTATTAACAGGAGAGCCTTATGTCTATAGCAAATTACTAGCTCCAGTAAGGGATCCCAAGCCCACTACTTGGGCAGTCGTCCCTAAACTCACGGACACAAAACAAATAAGGCCCCCTTGTGACACCCCTGCAGCGGGTGACACTTGTAGACAGAGGTGAGAAATCACAATTTAAAACGTCATATCTGACCTCCCCCGACATGTTTCGCCAGCTAACCTGGCTTCATCAGGGGGGATCGGACCTCTAACACCTGATGAAGCCAGGTTAGCTGGCGAAACATGTCTGGGAGGTCAGATATTACGTTTTAAATTGTGATTTCTCACCTCTGTCTACAAGTGTCACCTGCTGCAGGGGTGTCACAAGGGGGCATTATCTGTTTTGTGTCCGTGAGATTAGGGATGACTGCCCAAGTAGGAGGCTTGGGATCCCTTACTGGAGCTAGAAAATTGCTGTATATATAAGGCTTTCCTGTTAATAGGTGGTGCTCCCTGACTTATAAAGAAAAGGAGCATTCCTTCTTTCAGAAGAAAAAAGGGGTTAAAGATGGGTTAAAAACCAGGTTTTTAAAAGTGTGTATAGAGGTTAAGAGTTATACATATAAAAGTTCGTTTTGTGTTTACAGATAGAGAACTGATAGAGTTTAAGTTCCCAAAGGCAAAGTATAAATAAAGTGATAAAAAGTCACCTCTGTTCTTTTCAGATTCCCCCAATTTTTTTTGGAACTATGTAAAATTTACAGTTGTGCTCAAAAGTTTCATACCCCGACAGAATTTTGCTTTTTGCCCTTTTTTTCAGGAATATGAATGAAAAACACAAAAACTTTTTTTCCACTCAGGTTAGGGGTGGGGGTAAAGCCTTTATTGTCAATACTGTTTTTTTCTTTTAAAATCTAAGACAACCAAAATCACCAAAAAAGGTAAAAAACGGGAAAGGGATAAAAGATACCCAAAGGGAAATTTAAAACGTCAGTCAGCCAAAAATCCAGGAAAATTATTTGGGACAAAGAAAAACCCACAAATAACATCAGCTGAAATCCCAGGACTCTCTAAAAACTAGCGGTGGCTTTTTTCAAGTTGCCAATAAAGGGGGGCACTTGAAAAAAAAAACTTTCTGCATGGGGGAGTCGCCGAAAAAGCCATTACTGGCAAATGCCACAAAGATCTTCCTTCAATACCCCCAAACAGCCAGAGACAAGTCTAAAAACTTCGGAAAAAAGTAGTTGGAGTGATAAACCCAAAACGAACTTTTTGGCCAAAACCCATAAAGTTCATTTGGAGAGGTGTCGCAAGGCCTTGATGAAAGGAACACTTTTCCCTACTGTAAGCACGGAGGTGGATCGCTGATGTTTGGGGATTTTTGTGACACAAAGCACGGGAAACTTGGTCAAAGTTGAAGGAAAATAAATGCTGTCCCCATCTCCGCTCAGGGTACAAAAATTGGTTTGCGCCCCGATTATGAGTGGGTCAATCCCACTACCCCAGTGAGTCAGATAGCGGTCTAACCGGGGCCCGAGTTTGGCGAAAGACGCACAACAAAAATTAAACGATCCAAAAACCCAAACGCACTCCCAGAACCGGGGACAGGGGGACAAGGGATGAAATCTTAAACCCTGGTACACCCAACTTATTGTAAAAATAGGAAATACCTGCTCGCCGGGGTGATCCTCCTGCTGACCACCTAGGGTTGGGAGTTTTTCCCCCTGGTTTTCCGTTTGGAGCATTCCCGAATTCGTGCCCATTTCTCCACAGTAGAAGCCACAACCCCGGATGCACGAGAATCCTACGGTCGTCAGCCCAGTGAAAAAAAAGCCCCCCCATTTGCAGGGGGTCCTCTGGTTTAATTGGGAAAAACATGGTTTTGGGGGGTAAACCAGGGGTGTGGCCACCGGGGGGGGACCTTTTCCTCCGTCTCTCCCTAAACGCTGCCAGACGAAGGGCCCATTCCAGGCCCATCAAGGGTACCCGGGGGAAAGGGTAAGCCACTAATAAACCTTTTACATGGTCAGTAACCCTAATAAAAACGGCACTGAAGCTGCGCGTTCCCAACCCGAGGAACGCCCCAGGACGAAATTCGGAGCAAAACTCCTCCCAGTTTTCTCACCCGGGCCAAGGTGGTCCGAGCCTGGGGCCACAGTTCCCCTATCTGGGTCTTAAAGAGAAACCCCTAAAGGGGGCCAAAGCCGGGCCCAAAAGAAAAATTTTCAGGTGATCATGGGGTAAACGAAAAATGCCCACTCCTGGGGGGACCCTGCAGTAAGGAATAACAATTCCACCCTTTGTTCCTCATTCCCGAGGTAATGGGGGGGAGCCAAAAATACAGGCACAACCCTCTCTAAAATGCCAAAAAGGCCCCCCTGTTCCCTGCGAACCTGTAGGCAAGGGGAAGGGGGTTTTTCCACAGGAGGGGAAAAGCAGGGATCTGACGGGGGGGTAGCCTCCTCTTTTCTACCCTCACCCCAATCGGACTAGCTGGGAACCCCCTGCATCTTTTTTCCACCAGGCGTCAGGGGGTCCATAGTGATGGTAGAGCATAACGGTTTCGGCCGGGTGATAATGCACTCAAGGAGGTGCAGTGAGCCCAAACGGGAAAACCCGCCCACTGTCCTGCCTACTTGACGTGCTGCCCTGGCGGCAGACGGAAACTGGGCGAAGCCCCGCACTGCAAAGGCTGGGGCCGTCGAAGAAGAAATCATACGTCCGGGTAAAATATAAAATAGAACCCGCCAAAGCCACAAAATCAGAACCAGAGGAATAAACGAAACAAGCTGGGGTCAAAAGCCAAACGGAAGAAAGCCAAAATCAGGACAAGCGGGGTAAGGAGAACGGGCCGGGGGTCAGGTAAACAATAAGCAAAACACAAAAACCGAACAAGTAACACGAGGTAGCCAAAATTCACGGTGAACCCAACACCCCAGGGATTTTTAAATAGGATTCCGGGATACCCCCCCCTGCACTGATTGGAGCGGTCCAGGTCCCCCCATTGGCTGGTCCCTCTCCCCCTGTTAGGAGTGGCGGGGCTCTGCCCACCACAGAGCTGCCCCACAGCAAGTGTATCAGGGTGGGTTTTGGCATCAGCTGCTGCAGCCTGTCTGCAGCCTAGCACAGTTTAGCCCTGACAGAAACCCCCCCCCCCCTTTTAGGGGGGCCACCGGACCCTCCCTGGTCTGGGTTTGTCTGGGTGAACTCAGGGGTTTTTCCCTCACCAGGGATCAGCATGGATGGATTTCGCCGAAACCCAGATTCTCCTCGGACCAACCCCTTCCAGGGGACCGGGTACTGCGGACCTTGGGCCTTACGCGAATTAAAATAGGGCGACCATTTTCTAATCCCCCCTATGCGAACTGGAAAAGGAGGTTAGGGCCCGGAGTCACAGCGGAATATCCCCTTTACAAGTGCACGACGGAAACCTTATTTTTTGGAAGAGGGTAATTTCACTGATAAACCCGGTTAACCCCCCTCCTGAACCCAAAAGGGACTTTGGTACGGTGGGGGGCATATTTTCACCAGGGGGACGGTTCTGGGAACCTTAGCCCCGCCAGCCTTTACAAGTGCCGCTGGCCTCAACGCTGGAAAAAGCCACTTTCCGATAGAGCACTGCCTGCACATCAGTATTGCCCCCCATGGAAAAAACATCTGTCAACACACCCGCCCCCCCCTAAATAATTTCCCCCGAATTCCAGTCAAAACTGGGTTATGTTTCTAAGCCAGGGGACCCCCAAAACCACATCAGCACACCCCCCCTACAATAAAAACATTTCAAATTATAACCAACACCACCCACTCAGGGGGACAAAAATTATTCCCCCATTATATTTATAATACCACTTCCCCAAAATTTTACTCTACCCCCAATACCCCAACTTTCAAAAACCCCCAAAATTAGGGGGGGGAAGTGTCCAGAATAAAAACTAGAACCGGGCAGCGACAAGTATGAAATCTTTAAATGGTAGCACAACTTATAGAAACCCAAAAGGGAAAAACCCGCTCGCTGGGTGATCCTCCTGCTGCCACCTAGGCGTTGGAGTTTTTTCCGACCTGGCTTCCTTTGGAGCATTCCCGAATTCTGTGCCACTTTTTCCACAGTAGAAGCACAACCCCTGGACGCGAGTAATCCTACGGTCGTCAGCCCAGTACAAAAAAAGCCCCCATTGCAGGGCTCCTCTGAGTTTAAATTTTAAACAATGGATTTAGGGGTGACCATGGGTGGCCACCGGGGAGGAACCTTTTCCTCCTCCTCCCCAAAAGTCTGTCCCGAAAGAACGGCCAGGCCATGGCCTCATCAAAAGGGGACCAGGGGGTAGGTTAAGCCCAAAAAAAACCTTCACATGGTCCCCCTAACCCTAACTAAACTGGGATCTGAGAGCTGGCGTTTTCCACCAGACAAAAAGCACCAGGCAAATTCGGAGCAAAACTCCTCCACAGTCCTTCTCACCCCCCCTCAAAGGGGTCAGCTGGCCTCGCCACAGTTTCCCCATCTGGGTATTAAAGAGTACCCCAAAGGGCAAAGAACCTGTCCACGAAAACAGTTCAGGTGAGTCATTGGTAACGAAAAAAGGCCCACTCCGGGGGGGACCCTGCAGTAAGGACCTTAAAAATTCCCCACCCTTTGTTCCTCATTCCTGAGGTAAGTGGGCGGAGCCTAAACTACAGGCACAACCCTCTCAAATGCCACAAAGGCCCCCCTGTTTCCCGCCCTGTCAGGCAACTGGATAGGGGGTTCCCAGGAGGGGGAAAGGGAATGCGGGTCCTCTGACTTGGGGTCCTCCTGCTTTTCCCTCCCCCGCCAGATCCTGGACTAGCTGGGTAAGCCCCTGCATCTGCTCCCCAGAGGGGGGTCAAGGGGTTCCCTAGTGATGGGTAAGGGAGGGAAAGGTTTCGGCCTGTGTAATGTCAGTCAAGGAGGTGCAGTGAGCCCCAAATGGGGAAACCCCGCCCCTGTCCTGCCCACTTGATGTGCTTGGGGCCCCAGGGCGGGAAAAGGAACTGGGCGACAGTCCCTGCACGCTAAAGTCTGGGGGCCTCAGAAGAAAGAAATAGTCATCAGCTGGGGCAATATCAAAAAGGAAAAACCAAAACCCAAATCAAACCAAAAAATAAACGTAAACAAGCTGAGGCAAAAAACCAAACGGGAAACAAGACAAAATCAGGGGGACAAGCCGGGGTAAAGGGGAAACAGGCCGAGTTTGGTAAACAGATAAGCAAAACACAATATCCCCAACAAAACACAAAGGTAGCCAGGAATATCCAGGGGCCCGCACACAGCCTTCGGGGGTTTAAATGGATTCCTGGATACCGCCCCCCGCAGCTGATTGAGCGGCCCCAGGTCCTCCCATTGGCTGGTGCCTCCCCCCTGTTAGGAGTGGCTGGGCGTCGTCACTCACAGAGCTGTACAGCAAGTGTTAGGGGGGGATCTCATCAGCTGCTGCAGCCTGTCTGCAGCCTGAGCACAGCTTAGCCCTGACAAATGCATTATTAGAGATGGGAGTATTTCTCAAAAATTCGATTCGCCGAATTTGCTGAATTCGCCGAATTTTCCGACAAAAATAGTTTCAACCCGAATTTTTTGCGGGGAAAAGGTTAGAAAAAAGCTTTTCCTGCTGCCCGAAGCCTGTAGGGTGTTTGTAGAAGTTTTGCCCCATCTCAAATATCATAGGGGGCCTTGTTTTTGGTTTTCATACAAAGCTGGGGGTTTTAGTATGAAACCCCACATTACAAGCGTTCACTCTTAAATTTTTCCCCGGGCCTTTCGGGGCAAAATGCCAAAAACTGAAGTGGGAATGCACCGAAAGGGGAACGTCACCCCAGATTTTAAAAACGGTGAGGGCCAAATAAACAAATGCCGCAAAAAAACACCCCAAAAAGGTTCCTGGGGTCGCACAGGTCACAGCACAGTAAGGGGGCGGCACAGCAGGGGTAAACCCCGCAGGGCCCCAGCTTCTGTTTTCATCTAACAGCTTGTGTTTACCACCAAGCCAACGCTTCTGAATGGTTGACTAGGCCACCACTTTTCCCAGTTACATCTAAAACCCCCACCCCAAGATCGGTGAATTGTAGACAAAAACTTAGTTGGCATGCCCCCGGGGAGGGAGGGGGCCCTCCCCTGCCCTCAACCCCCCTCTGCCGTTGCTTCCGACCCCCAGAGAACTATATGTGTTGTGGCCTCTGCCCACTATTAGTGGGGGCCAACTATTTGGGCAGTGGGCAGCAAAGAGGCGGGGAAAGATTTTCCGCTGCTTTCTTGCAAAAGCGGGCGTAGTATGGGAGGTGGCATGGGGGGTTATTTTTGTGAGGGGTAGGCTTTGTCATTTTGACACTGTTGAGGGGAGGAAAACACTAATCGAGTAGCGATCGCCAGGGAAAAAAACCCGGGTTGGAGCAAGCGAAGCTGGGACAGGTTTTTGGTGCCCTATTTTAAACAAGGCATAAAGTGCCCCCCAAAATGGAAAAAAATTCAGCCCACCAATGCCCTCTTGTGCCCCCTTTTCTCCCAAGAGTAAGTGGCCCCAAAGCGGCGCCTCTTCGACCCCCTTTGTCCGGGGTCCGGAAGCAAGGGCTTCATCATTATTTTGGGGAAAAAAGGAGTGGAAAGTTGTTGTCAGGCAGTGGCGCACCCCGCAATCGGTGTGGGTTGGGGAACAGCAGGGTGGCGCAGTGCGAGGTTTGGGGAGCCAAAACCCATGTTTAGACCCCCCCTTTTTGCAGGTCCCAGAAAGTAGCGGCAAGGGTTCACCGGGGCAGCGGCGGTAGCCGTCAGTCGGCGGAGCATTGGGGGGGTAAAATCACCAATCGGGGGTGTGGTGTTATTTGAAAGACCCAGAGGAGGCAAAAGGGGCTATATGTCAAATCTTGGGAAAAAAGTAAAGCGTGACCAGGGACCAAAACGTTGGCACCAGCCCGGCATAAATCATGCAGCGCCCAAAAGTGGCCGGGGAGAAACGTTTCTCGATGGGGTGGTCCACCCCTGTCACACAACGCAGCACCCCAATTGGCCGCCCCATTTCAGGCGTCAAAGCTTCCCCACCTCCCCGAAAACAACTCCCTTTCTTTTACATCTTACCAGTCCAGATACCCCTGCCCCTGGGCACTCATGGTGCCAGAATCGTTCACTGAGACGATTGCCAAGGAAAAAGCAGTTGCGTTAGCATCCAAAGGCGAACTGACGTGCTCCTGCCAAGTTGGTTTTGGAACGTGTCATCCCTTTTAATGGTGGATCTGCACCTTAGAGAACTGGCCCAAAGGAACTTTGCAAGCATTTTCTGCCATTCCCTACACCGCCAAGCACACCCCCCTTTGAGCTAAACGAACAGAAAAAACTATAAACAGAGAAAAAACAGAAATTTTATGAACGGGAAAAAATAAACGGGAGAAATAATGAACAGGAGAAATTTGATGAACGGGGGGAAACTGATGAACAGGGGGGAAAAAATAATAAAAGGGCAAAAATTTTAAATAACGGGAAAAAATATGAAAGGGAGAAATTTTTGAACAGGGAATTGAGAACGGGGGGAAATTGATGAAAAAAAAAAGGGGGCATTAACAATTTTTGATGACCCCAAGTGGACGGAGTACCCCCCTGTGTTTTTGATGTAAAACCATGGCGCTCTGCTCGACCCTCGTTTGCTCGGCCCTTTGTGGGGACACGTTTTTTTTTCAGGCCCCGGAATCGGGAGAATAACACTTTTCCACTGCTTCATGTCCTGAACAGATGCTGCAAAATTGCCCGGGTAGGGGACTGGAGAGTGGGGGACTACATCTCAGGCCCCACATGAGTCCGTGGGGGCTAAAATGGAAAAAGAGGAGGAAGCACTGGGCAAAAAGCAGTGTCTAGCGAAATAGTTTTTTTGTTTTTTTATTCAGATGACAGGGAGGAGCTGGGGGCCCCGATTTTGGGAAGCGGGCAGATCCCCAACCAGTGGCGTATACGGGAGGGGGCAGGGAGTCCCTAAAATCACTTGCGCAGAGGCCCGCTGCAGCTGATTTGCCTGGCTGTGACAGTGAATAGTCACCACCGGCAGAGGGAGATTTCGGCTCCCACTCTTTTGGGACCCTCGTTACTGGTCCCAAATAAGTGCTTTTTTTACCTCCCGGACGGAGGACAAAACCAAGTACTAAGAGTCATCCTATTTTAACAGTTGGCCCGCTCCCTTCTGCGCCATTGCCCCCCTCTAGTAGGTCTGAACGGGTTTTCCATCAGCGCTCATGCACCACTGCCAGGTTCCCGTGGAGGGATCGGGGATAGGAGCAGTACCAGCTATCGGCAGCAACCTGGTTAGAGTTGTTGATAGCAGTTTTCTTCACCCCCTATGATTTAGGTCCCACCAGCAGACACCTGGAGCAGACCCTAAACCCCGGGAAATTTTTTTTGGCTCCCTCCCCAGCTTTTTTCTGATGCTCCCACCCGCGATCCCCACTCTGCACCAGTTGTTCCTTAAAAACCACCCACCATTTACCAGGGACTGGTATTGACACCCACTCCCCACTCTTCACTGGGCTATTATGTACCTTCTGATGCTGTGCCACCTCCCATCGTTCCCCATGGCTGTGTCATCTCAGGCTACTCACCGTAAACCTCTGGCTTGATGTTGTGTTACTCCCCTCTCATTATGTCACCTAGCGCCGCCACCTCAAAAATTATGACATGTGCAATTCTCCGGCCTGATTGCTGCTGTTGCTGCCCCACCCCACACTGTTACTTTTGAGCCTGTGGCCTAATCATGCTGCTGCCACTCCACAATCTGTCAGTTGCCCTCTGTGGCCTCTCATGTATGCCAACTGACCACTCTCTCTTGACCCCCCCGTGGTTTTCTAATGCTGTTTTCCCCCCCCCCAACTTATAAAGTTTCCCCTATGTTTGGTTTTCCCCTTCTTTTAAACTTTACAAAGGGAAAGAAAAGGCAAAAACAAAAGATTGTGTTTTCGGAGAAGCCTAAGGCGTATACATCCCTTTGTTTGTTTCAGGTTTTTCAAATGAGTAGGCAGCCAAAAACAGGAATATCAAAAAAAAGAAAAAATGCAAAATTCCATTTACTTTTTTTGGGGTCAACTCCTTTTTTGGTTTTTTAAAAAGAAGGATTATTGACCAATTGAAAAATGACAGTGAAGGACAAAGGAAGGCAAAATTATTAGTACGTCAAAAACAAAATTACTGATGACACTTTTTCATCCTTTGGGATGGGGGGCTCTACATGTATCCGCATTTAACAGAATCACCACAATAATTTTAAAAAATTTACTGTTGCCACAGATAGCAATATCCCAAAGACTGGAGTGGCTGGATTTGAGATATATGTAGGGGAAATACACAAACACTGGGGTTTGAACAAATTCTTCACAAAAAGGAAAAATTAACTCTTTGGGAAAAGTTAAAAATCCCCCAGGTCGAAGTTGATGAATTTCAGGCCTGATGTGGGAGAAAAACCACACCCTGTTTTTATTCCAAATCAGAGGTTAAATTAACCCCTTTGGATGAAAAAACCGTACAGAACAACAGAGAATTTTAGGCATATATTGGGCAAAAAAAAGACACCCTGTATTGTCCAAAATTACCCACACAGTCAAGAGGTTAAAAAAAGCCTTTGGTATGAAATACGTTCAGATAAAACAGAGCTATTTAGGGATTGGGGACCAAAAAAAAACAGAACCCCGTTTTTACTCCAAATTTTCCACGCAAGAGGTTTAATTTAAGCCTTGGGTATGAATTTTTGTACAGAAAAACCAGAGTAAATTAGGGGTATAGAGGACCAAAAAATAAAAAGAACCCTGTACTTTTTTCCAAATTTCTGCACAATCAAGAAGTTAAATTTAAACCTTTTGGGATCAAATCCCTACAGAAAAAAAACCCGATGTAAATTAGGTGTATATGGGGGCAAAATAAAAAAAACCCTATATTTTTGGCAAATTTTAAACCCCAATCAAGGGGGAAATTTAAACCCTTGGGGATTAAAAACTACAGAACAAAAAGATGTAATTGAGGCTATATGGGACAGAAGTACACCCCACCCTGCACTTTAGGGAGATACCCCACAAAATACAAAAAAATAAAACGTGGTTAAAAAACAAATGTGCAAATGACACATATTGTTTTGGCTTTCCCCAGTTGCTGATAAAAAGAGTTTTTTTTATAAAATGTTCAAAATAGAGCTGCAGCAGACATAATGCTTAGCCAGGACAGACATGAAAGTGGGGATTTAAAATGGCGTCCATTTTAAGGGCTGTGACTACAAAGCCCGGGTCCCCCTGATTGGTTATGTCTGCCAAAAGTCATTGAGGGGGTTCCTTTCTTTCTCCCCGATTCTTGCCCCCAAATAAGCCCTGTGCTCGCGGATTTTTCCCAAAAAAAAAGAGTTCATTCTCCGATTCACCCTAAAATTGGTTGTGGAACCAAAATTTTCCTTTATATTCTAAACAATTTCCCCTTCGTTGAAACGATTTACCCAAACTTAATGTTATCAGCAAATCTGAAGAAAAATTTTTTTCTCCAGCCCGGAAACTGCGCATGGGGGCTACTTGGGGTTCCCCACAACACGATCCAAAACACAAGGCCAAGTTGATCTGTCATTGGCTACAGCAAAACAAAGTGAAGGTTCTGGAGTGGCCATTTCAGTCTCCTGATCTCAATATCATTGAGCCACTCTGGTGAGATCTTAAGCACGCAGTTCATGCAAGACAGCCCAGGAATTTACAGGAACTAGAGACTTTTTGCCACTTTTTGCCATCTAAGAAAATAAAGAGCCTCATCCACAACTACCACAAAAGACTTCAAGCTGTCATTGATGTTAGAGGGGGAAATACACGGTATTAAGAACTGGAATATGTGAACATTTGATCAGGGTCAAGTGGATGTTTTTGGTTGTCATTATGGTTTAAAAAGAGAAAACGCAGTAGTTTGACAATAAATGGCTTCACCCAAGCACTAACCAAAAAAAAAGTTTTTGTGTTAACATTCATATTCTCTGAAAAAAGGCCAAGAAAGAAAACATTCTGCCGGAGTATGTAAACTTTTCAGCACAACTGTACATAAAAAATATCACATGGTAAAGAGTATGATCTTAAAATCATTAGTGGTTCGCTTTGAATTCTGAAACCGGGTCCAACCCGGATTTGCCCGGAGATTGCTGGAAAATTGGGAAACCAATCATCAGTCTGCCAGTCAAACACGAAAAAGGAAGTGTATCATTCACTGAATCCTAAGCAGAAAATTAGCAGTGATCTATAAAACTAGTATTTTTCTTATTACATATATTCCTAACTATGGAAAATAATGCCAATCTTAGCAAAATATTGCGTGTGTATGATGTTATAAGACAGAACTTCCACTATTTATAATAAGCTAGACATTTGACCTGGGGCAAATTTTCGTGCCTGTCTTTGCCTTACTGCAGCTGCACATACGATTGAAAATATTTGCTAAGGAAATTTCTTTTGTAAGTAGTACAGTGGACGGTTTGCTACCTGAGGCCCAATCACTTTATGTTAACTTTACATTATTACTTTCTAGACATGTGTTGGGAAATCGTATTATGAAAATATAAGAAAGGTGAGTTAAGTGTCTTAATTATCTTGTCTTTAATTGTGTAAGTTGTTACTATGTAAGGTATAGGATAATGCAATGTAAAGACCACAATGTCATCAAAAATTATTAATAAAATTACTGTTTTTTCTCCTAAATAGATAATTTCTAGTATTTGATGAATGAATGGCTGAATTGTTTTCATAGTTTTTCTTTGTTCTTTTTGAGTATAACATAGAGAAAAATTGGATGAAATTACATAATAAATTCAGAATAGTAGCTATGAACAATATTAACAGGTTTGTTTACACGTTTTTTTTTTCTACATGGATTTGAATGCGGGAATTCGCTTTGGAATAGATGTGAAAACCACATAGAGTCTATATTACAATCACACTATATACAGTATCTCCTTGCATAGGTGCTGTAAAAAAACACACAGGAGTGTACCCTTGGTTTGATATGCTAGAATAGCTTTTTAGCTGATGGTGTTGTATGAAGAGTGGTATAACACACTATAGAGCATTAACCCCTTAAGACCTCAATATTTCTTTTGTCAGCGGGGCAAAAATGATATGGCATTAGTGTACTGTTCTGAATGAAGCAGTGGCTCCGGAGTCTGATGACAGCCAGGACCTTTCTCTAATGGCAAAGTGTGGGTGTACCTCAGATCTGACCTGTTTACCCCCTTAGATGCCACAGTGAATAGTGACCATTGCATTTAAGTGGTTTTAGAGGGAGGTGGTTCACTTTCTTACCCCATTGGTATTCCCTACAATGTGTTCCAAAGGAGCTAATGGTTATACATGGTAGCCGGGGACCTAATGAATGCTTAGAGAACTGCATTTTGTATTTGCTTTTTAGGTCCTGCCAGATGTTGGGTCTAGTAGGATGCCTGACAGTGTTACACTGACAAGTATAATATAATGTACTACATAAGAAAGGTAGTGTATTATATGACCAATAAAATGATTGCATGTTTAAGTCCACTAGGGGGACTAAAAAATAATTATAAAAAAAAGTTCAAGAAAGACATAAATAAAAAAGAAAATCCAAGTCCGATACAAAAACAAATTATTTCCCCTTTTTCCCCAAACAAAATTCCTATCTATAGAAAATAAAAAGAATAAATGAAACCTATTCATATTGCTACAACCGTAATGACCCAAACTACAAAATTATCACATTATGTATTTTACATGGTGAACAGCGTAAGGAAAAAAAAAGCCAAAATCTAATTTTTTTTTTGCTCATTTTCTTCTAAAAAAAACATGATAGACAGTGATCAAAAAGTCGTATGTACCCAAAAATTGTATCAATAAGAACTTAAAAATCTCAACTAAAAGATCTCAATCAGATCTATCAACAGAAAAATAAAAAAAATAAATAGGTTTTGGAACACGGAGACATGAAAACATTTTTATTTAAAAAGTATTTTTGTTGTGCAAAAATGAAATAAAAAAACAAAAAACTTTAGAATTATAGTATTGGTATAATCGCATTGACCCATAGAATAAAGTTATCACAGTAAATTTAAAATGTAAAAAAACTGTTGCGGAACTACTGTATTTATTTTCCAAATATCCCTTAAAGAGTTAATAAAAGTTAATCAAAAAGCTATAGTATATGTACCCCAAAATTGTGGTTTAAAAAAATAAAACCTGCCTCAAAAAAACAAACCCTCATAAAAAAGTTAAGGCTCTTGTAATATGATGATGAACAAAATGAAATAAATCACCTGGTCTTTAAGGGGTTACAGATCCCAGTAAGGTATATAATTATTTGATCCCTTGCTGATTTTGTATGTTTGCTCACTGACAAAGACATGAACAGTCTATAATTTAAAGGTAGGTTAATTTTAACATAGAGAGATAGAATATCCAAAATAAAATCCAGAAAATCACATTGTATAAATTATATAAATTTATTTGCATTTTGCTGAGAGAAATAAATATTTGATCCCCTACCAACCATTAAGAGTTCTGGCTCCTACAGACCAGTTAGATGCTCCTAATTAACTCATCACCTGCATTAAAGACGGTTGTCTTAAACAGTAACCTTTATAAAAGACTCCTGTCCACAGACTCAATCAGTCAGACTTCAATCTCTACAACATGGGCAAGACCAGAGAGCTTTCTAAGGATGTCAGGGATAAGATCATAGACCTGCACAAAGCTGGAGTGGGCTACAAAACCATAAGTAAGACGCTGGGTGAGAAGGTGACAATTGTTGGTGCAATAGTAAGAAAATGGAAGAAATACAAAATGAGTGTCAATCGACATCGATCTGGGGCACCATGATCTCACCTAGTGGGGTATACTTGATCTTGAGGAAGGTGAGAGATCAGCCTAAAACTACAAAGGGGGAACTTGTTAATGATCTCAAGGCAGCAGGGACAACAGACACCAAGAAAACCATTGGTAACACATTACGCCATAATGGTTTAAAATCCTGCAGTGCCCACAAAGTGCCCCTGCTCAAGAAGGCACATGTACGGTCCACTGTGTGCAAATGAACACCCTTTAATGGATTCTGTGAGTGATTGGGAGAAGGTGCTGTGGTCAAATGAGACACAAATTTTGTTCTTTGACATTAACGCAACTCGCATGTTTGGAGGAAAAGAAAAGCTGCCTATGACCCAAGGAAACCATCCCCACTGTCAAGCATAAAGGTTGAAACATTATGTTTTGCTGGTGTTTCTCTGTTATGGGCACAGGAATGCTTCACTGCATCAATGGGAGAATGGATGGAGCCATGTACCGTAAAATCATGAGTGACTGTAACGCACAGAGGTAGTGGATCCGCTGGACCACCGCAAGCGATGGTGAAAGCCGTCACCAGGGAGCGGAGCTTGAGTAGAACCCGGTTTTCACCAAAGCCCACTGCAAAGCGGGATGGACTTGCTGCGGCGGGAAACTACCAGGTCGCTTCCACTGGCGGGACTTGCTTGCGGTGGCGGCCAAGGGTAAGCCCTGGTACAAAATCATCAGGCAAAAGGGTTTTATCGGGTTTAGGTGGGAGGTCAGGGCAGGCGGCAGAGGTTCATGGACGAGAGACAGAAGCTAGGCGGTATGGTACACAGCAGCAGAAAACGCTTTCTCAGCAAGCTACAAAGGCACTTAAGATCCGACGGAGAGCTACCGGAGGCGGAGCCCCTAAATAGGGTCAGCAGCCGGCACCAGCCAATTACCGGCGCGCTGGCCCTTTAAATCTGCAGAAGCCGGTGCGCGCGCGCCCTAGGGAGCGGGGACACGCGCACCAACCGGCTCTATGGCGCGGGGAATCAGGAACGCGGACGGGTAAGCTATAGGACTCTGGGGGATGAGTGCGCCCACGGCCGGGCACCCGGACCGCGGAGCCACTCGCCCCCGGCACCGGGGAGACAGCAGTCAGATGGATGCGCTCACAGCCTGCCCCACGGGCTGCGGCGCCGTCAGTGACAGTGACAACCACCTTCCCTCCGCCAGGACCTTAAAAATGGGTTGTGGCTGGTTCTTCCAGCAAGACAATGACCCAAAACATACAGCCAAGGCCACACAGGATCGGCTCAAAAAGAGGCACATTAAGGTCATGGAGTGGCTTAGCCAGTTTCCAGATCTTAATCCCATAGAAAACTTATGGAGGGAGTTGATGCTCCAACTTGTCAAGCGACAGCCTCAAAATCTTAATAATTTAGAGATGATCTGCAAAGAGGAGTGGACCAAAATTCCTCCTGACATGCGTGCAAACATCATCAACTACAAAAAATGTCTGACTGCTGTGCTTGCCAACAAGGGTTTTTCCACCAAGTATTAAGTCTTGTGTGCCAGAGGGATCAAATACTTATTTCTTACTACAAGATACAAATAAATTTATATAATTTATGTAATGTAATTTTGGATTCTATTTTGGATATTCTATCCCTCAATTTCAAAATTATCCTACCCTTAAAATGATAGACTGTTCAAGTCTTTGTCAGTGGGCAAACTTACACAATCAGCAAGGTATCAAATAATTATTTCCTTCACTGTATGTGTCTGTGCTGCCGATGTCCCTTCACTTCACTCGGTTGGGTATCCGAGCACAGGAGGGGTTATGGAAAGGAGAAACTACTGGCGTTAGACACTAGTTTGTAGTACATATAAGATAATAAAACAGAGATAAAATCTGTTTAAAAATATAATTTATTATAAACCACTATGGTAAATTATAAAAATATAAAAATCATTAAACCTACTGTGGTAAATTATATTTATTTATTATATTAATCTTTTTTTATATATATAATTTATCATAGTGGTTTATAATCAATTATATTTTAAACAGATTTTATCTCTGTTTCATAACCTTATATGTACTAAAAACTTGTGTCTAGCGCCAGTAATTTCTCCCTTCCATAATCCCTCCTGTGCGTGGGAGGATACTACCATTCATGCTGTAAACTACACTAAAGATTGTTGTTTCTAATGTGGATCTGAAATGCAGTGGGTTACAAAAGTATTTTACCCCTTGAACTGTTCTAGACTCCCCATGTTATCAGTAGCAGATGAACAGACTCCTCCCCCTCTCCTGTTTTATCAGCAGCATGTGACAGGCTCCTCCCATGTGTTATCAGCTGCAGGCGAACAAACTTCTCCTCCTCTCCAGTGTTATCAGCAGCAGGAGAACAAACTTCTCCACCTCCCCAGTGTTATCATCAGCAGGTGACATACAGTACTCCTCTCCTCCCTGTGTTATCAGCAGCAGGTGAAAAGATTCCTCCCCCTTCCCTGTGTTATCAGCAGCAGGTGAACAGACTCTACCCCTCCTTCAACTTCATGTTAGTAACAGGTGAACAGACTCCTCCCCCTTCTCTGTGTTATCAGCAGCAGGTGAACAGACTCCTCCCTCTCCCCTGTGTTATCAGAAGCAGGTGAACAGACTTCTCCTCCTACCCTGTGTTATCAGCAGCAGGTGAACAGACTCCTCCTCCTCCCCTGTTTTATCAGCAGCATGTGACAGGCTCCTTCCCCTCCCCTGTGTTATCAGCATTAGGTGAACAGACTCCGCCCCTCCTTCATCTTCATGTAAGTTATAGGTGAACAGGCTCCTCCCCCCTCCCCTGTGTTATCAGCCGCAGGTCCACAGACTCCCCCCCTCCCTCAACTTCTTGTTAGTAACAGGTGAACTGACTCCTCCCCTTCCTCCCCTGTGTTATCAGCAGCAGATGAACAGACTCCTCCCCCTCCTCTGTATTATCAACAGCAGGTGGACAGGCTCCTCCCCCTCCCCTATATTATCAGCAGCAAGTGAACAGACTCCTCCCTCTCCCTTGTGTTATCAGCAGCATGTGACAGGCTTCTCCCCCTGCCCTGTGTTGTAAGCAGCAGGTGAACAGACTTCTCCCTCTCCCCTGTTTTATCAGCAGCATGTGACAGGCTCCTCCCCCTCCCCTGTGTTATCAACAGCAGGTGAACAGACTCCTCCTCCCCTGTGTTATCAGCAGCAGGTGAACAGACTCCTCCACCTCCCCTGTATTATCAGCAGCAGGTGAACAGGCTCCTCCCCGTCCCCTGTGTTATCAGCAGCAGGTGAACAGACTCCTCCCCTCACCTGTGTTATCAGCAGCAGGTAAATAGACTCCTCCCAATCCTGTGTTATCAGCAGCAAGTGAACAGGCCCCTCCCCCTCCCTTGTATTATCAGCAGCAGGTGAACAGGCTCCTCTCTCTCCCCTGTATTATCAGCAGTAGATGAATAGACTCCTCCCCTCCCCTGTGTTATCAGCAGCAGGTGGCAGGCTCCTCCCCTCCCTGGTGTTATCAGCAGCAGGTGAACAGACTCCTGCTCCTCCCTTCTCTATCTTGTCAGTTATCAGGCATTTGGGAAACTGAATCAAACCAGCTCTGTGGAGAACCAGAGAAACATCCAGAAAGTGGTTAAGGGTCTCTGCACTGGAAACTTCCAGAAGGTTATAGCAGTGACTAAAGAGCATACTTCTGGAGAACAGGGAGATAAAAACAAACAATAATGACAAGTACATTAACAAAAAATACACATAAGTACAAGAACATGACACAGTCCACTGTGACAGTAATGACAGTTCCAAGTCTGTTTGGGGATGTCTCTAGCAATTTTGCACATCCAGAGATTGGAATCTTTGCCCATTCTTCTTTGCAGAATAGCTCTAGCTTTGTCAGATTGGTTGGCAAACGTTTGTGAACAGCAGTTTTCTAGTTGTGCCACAGATTCTCAATGGGATTTAGTTCTGAACTGTGACTGGGTTATGGTAACAGATGAATATGCTTTGATTTAAACCATTCCCCTGTAGCTTTGGCTGTAGTCTTTGTCCTGTTGGAAGGTGAACCTGGGCTAAATTAACCCTGTAATACTCTTTGCCACAACTTAATCCCTGAGCTGTTTGGTGTATTTCTTGGTTTTCATGATGCTGCTTTTTCATTAATGTTCTCTAAACCTCTGAGGCCTTCACAAAACAGCTGTAGTTATACTAAGAATGAATTACATACAGATGTACTGTATTTACTAACAAGGGGACTTGTAAGGGGAAATTTGGGCTTCTGGATTTTTTTTAGGGGAATTTTGCCCCAAATTTTTAAAAATTAAAAGCAGGAGACTTTAGTTTGGGGGGCCCCGCTTAGCGCGGCGCGGCAAAAAAAATTTTTCAGGGTACCCCCCATCTTGTCGGTATGCCACACCCTTCAAAAAGCCAAACCCCCCTCCACCTAACTGCATAAAAGGCTTGGAAAAAGCCAGGTAAAATGCCCTTTTGCCAGGTATAACCCCCCAAAAACCCGGTTGTGCCCCTTACAGGCCCGGGGGAATGCCCCCTTTTAGCCAAATAGATGCCCCCTCCTTTGCCAGGTTTGAGCCAAATTTGTAGCCAGGTAGATGCCCCCTTTGTTAGCCCGGTAGGGGGCCCCCCATTGTTTTGCCAGGTAGGTCCCCCTTGTTACCAGGAGTGCCCCCAATTGTTTGGGGCCGGGGAAATGCCCCCCTTGTTAGCCAGGTAGTGCCCCCATTGTTTCCAGGGAGTTCCCCCATTGGTTGCCAAGGGAGTGCCCCCCTTTTTTGCCAGGTATTTCCCCCATTGTTTGCCCGGTAAACCCCCCTTGGTTCCAGGTAGTGCCCCATTGGTTTCCGGTAGTTTCCCCCATTGTTTTCAGGGGAGTGCCCCGTTTTTGGCCGGGTAGTGCCCCCTCTGTTTGGGGGGTAGAGGCCCCTCGGTTTCCAGGTAGTGCCCCCTGTGTTTCCCCGGGAGTGCCCCCCCCGTTACCCCGGTAGGGGCCCCCATCTGTTAAGCCAGGTTTGGGCCCCCCTCTGGTTTTCCCGGTAGTGCCCCCATCCCGTTTTGGGCCCGGTTAAAAATGCCCCCCTCTGGGTTAGCCAGGGAGTGCCCCCAAACTGTTAGCCAAGGGGAGTGCCCCCCATTGTTTGCCAAAGGGAGTTCCCCCTCTTTTTTGGGCCCGGTAGGTACCCCAACCCCGTTTGCCCCGGTTTAATTTCCCCTCTGTTAAAACCAAGGGAGTTTCCCCCATCGTTTGCCAGGTATGCCCCTTTGTTGCCATGGGGTGCCCCCTCTGTTGCCATGGAGTGCCCCCCTTGTTGCCCCTAGTTTCCCCCATTTTTGCCCCCCGGTAGTGCCCCCCCTGTTGCCCGGTAATGCCCCCTCTGTTGCCAGGGGAGTGCCCCCAACCCGGGTTTGCCAGGTTTGCCCCCCCTGTTTTCCAGGGTAGTTCCCCCTTTTGTTGCCCGGGGAGTGCCCCCTCTGTTAGCCAAACAGTGCCCCAAACTGTTTTTCCCGGTATGCCCCCCCTCTGTTTTCCAGGTAGTGCCCCCCTTTTTTGCCAGGTAAATGGGCCCCCCCTGTTGCCAGGTAGGGGCCCATTGTTTCCAGGTATTTCCCCCATTGTTGCCCGGGGTGCCCCCCCTGTTGCCAGGGAGTGCCCCCCCTGTTTCCATGTTTGTGCCCCCATCTGTTTGCCGGTATGCCCCCCTGGGTTCCCGGTAGTTCCCCTCTGTTGCCCCGGAGGGCCCCATTCTTAGCCGGGGAGTGCCCCCTTTGTTGCCAGGGAGTGCCCCCTCTGTTTTCCAGGTAGTGGCCCCCTTTGGGTTTCCAGGGAGTGCCCCCCCTTGTTGCCAAAGGGGAAAAAACCCCCCTTTTTTTTCCAGGTAGTTGCCCTCTCGTTTTGCCAGGTTTTAAAAAGGGACCCTAAAGCAAAAAAAAATAAAAAAATAAAATCCCCTTACCTTAAAAAGGCTTTCCGCAGGCGGCCAGCTCCTGCCCGAAACTCTTCCCGGCGCAAGGGGGGAAATGAGACAGCCGCGCGTCACTCCCCTGCAGCCGCGCGGGCACTTCCCCCCCCCGGGCCCCTGTTGTGCGGGGCACACACCCGCGCCGAAAATAAAAGGGGGGAGGGGAGGAGGGGGCGATCCCTCCTGCCTCCTCCCCGCACGTGGGGACCCCGGGGGGGGTGAGCGGCCCCTGCGGGCCGGGTTCACCCCCTGAGGGGGGGGGGTCCCCGGGGACCCAAAAGTAGCGCACCACGCTCCCTTTTTCGCCCCCGGTTTAAATTTTAAAGGGGCCCCCGCCCCCCTGCAGGCGGGGGGGAAGGGAATTTCCAACTCCCCCCGGGGGGCGGGAGGGGACCCCAAATAAACCGGGGGGCCAACCCCCCTCAAAAACGGGAGAGGTTTTGGGATGTATGTTTAGGGGTATTAAAAGTACAGGGGGATAAATACAAAAGGGACCCAACCCTTTAGTTTTTTATTTTAAAAAATGTAGAAAACAATTGTCATTTTCTTTTTTTTTACAAAAAATTTTTTATTTCTTTATGACATAAATTAAACAATAAATTGCATTTTAAAAATTTAGCGTAAATTTTTAAATGAGAAAAATTCCCCCGGGGGGGGTATACTTTTTTCCCAAAATATAAAAAATAGAGAGGCAATAAAGGGAAAACCCCTCAAAATTTTGCCCCTTTTGGGTTTGCCCAGAAGCAGGCTTTTGTTACACTGAAATTGAAGCTAATTCACATCCAAAAATGGGTCTTAAAACCTCAGAATTTCAAATTGTTTGTGAAATACAATATTTTTTCAAAAAATTCCAAGGGGGGGGGTTTTCATTTTTTGGGAAATTTATTTTTATTAAATTTTTAATAAAGTAATAATAATAATAACAATAATAATAATAATGATAAAACATTGTAAATATTCATTACCTATTTGTTTAGAAGTAATCAGAAAAAAGTCTAATCTGGATCTATATTACTTTGGCTGTTTCCATGCCAGGATTTCTTGTTAGTTTATGGAACATGCCAGGACTTGTCGGTTTTAGGAAGCAGCATGCTATTCAGTACTGGCCAGATGTGACTGCGGTCACAGGAAAAAACCCCTCATCTGTCGTATGTTGGATTGATGCTCAAAGGGACAATAATAGGGAAAAAGGGTCCTGCATCCCTTATTTAATTGTTAATTTGACAAATCGAGAAAGTTTTGGGGTTCGTTTTTTTTCCTGAACAAATTTTTTGGTTTTTTAATCTTTGTTCAGTTGACAATACAACAAGCTTGAAAGTTCACACTGTGCGTTATTGTGTGGCACCAAACTGTATCACAACAAAACAAAAATCTTGTTAAAAAAATGTAGTTTTATTTTGGTGATTGGCAGTTGTGTTTTTCTTAAAAAGCAGCTCAAGGAAATTGTCCTGGAATTGCTTTTTTGGAAAAATCATATCTTTTTTTATTGCAAATTTTTCTTATTGAAGTCAAAGAGGAAAATGTTTTTCAAAAAAAGGGAAACAAAACCCAACTAGCAAAAAAGTACAGTGAAAAAAAAAAAATACATAAAAATAAGTCCGCATGAAAGAGGGCTCAGATAGGTGTGGTGGTATTAACCCCAGGAGTACAGTGTGGTAAGCCCTATTTGCAACTGTGTAACATCTCTGGAGGAAAGCTGAATGATGGATGTGACATCACCCAGCTTTCCTGGACATTGAATAGCCTATTCAGCATACAGGAAAAGTGGGTTGCTCAGGCTCGGACTGGTGAGCATGGCAGACCTGTAGTTTCTTCTAAACTGCATATACATCCTTAGGAGAGACAGAAAGGCAGAGAGGGAGAGTCACAATTACAATATAGAGAGGCTCTCCCAGGCGTCCTTATCACCCCTCTTTGCAGTGGTGTCCCAGAGGTTTTGGGAGAGTTGGCAAGTATGGAATAACATGATTGTTATATAGATTGGATCATTATGGACACAGTGAAACCCGTTATGTTTGCCTTTATCACATAAAAATGTAGGAAACAATTTTTATCGGGGAAACAATACTGTGTATATTCTTTTTGTGTGTTTTTGAGTTGTCCTCCTGTTTTTGTCCCACTATGGGACCACTTTTTGCGCTCAATTGATCACTATTATTGCATAGCACTATATTACAGTATTGCTATGTATTATAGCCATAACAGGGAGCCTATTAGACCCTATCTCTGACAGGGCCAAATAGACTTTATGCATGACAGACCATGAGGCTATTATTTGGCCTCTGGCTGCCCTGGCAGCCAATGTTTAGACAGATACTGCGGCTGCTAGAGGGTCAAAACGGCTGGGACTGGAGCTAGCTCCATTCCCGGCTGCTGCAGTTGGAGCCAGGCTGTACATTACAATTGGCTCCCACTGTAGATGGTGCAGGCACAGCTTTTGAGCCTGCAACATCCCTGCACCGTGAGGGAGGACTCATCTTTTTACGAGAGCTGACTAAGCAATCAGGGACACTTGGGAGGTATAAATCAGCTAAGCAAAACACACACTTCGGGGAAGAAACCTGTCCATTTTATGTGAAAATAGGGGCTTGCCCACACAATTAATACACATTCACCAATCACCTCTACTAATAGGACTCCCTATGCGAACCCCTCTGACTACCTAACAGCAGCAAGGTGGGAATTTTCTACTATCAACCACATAGAAGCTATAAAAGTAAACATTCTGCAAGTGCCATTGGTTAATCTGTGAACACAACATCATAAACATTATTCTATTGTCCAGTGCAATTTAAAAGGTATAGGAGGAATGTATCACACTGTTTGCTGAGGGTTTTGTACAGTTCTTTCTCCCCATTTTCATCCACCTTATAGACTCTCTGGCTGTATTCACAAGATTAGGTTCAGTACCAGCAGATGTAGACAATGAAAAGACTGCAGTGCTTGCCACTATTGTGTCAAACAGCTGATCAGCAGGTGCTGAGAGCCAAACTCCCACCAATACTAATGGCATGTGCTGAGAAAGTGTCTTCAATTGTAATTGATTTGGGATACCCCCTTTTAAACCCCCTTTAAAAAACCCTTTTAAATTAAAAGGGGGTTTCCCTAAAATTCCGTTTCACAGACCCCATAACCACTTTAGACTGTTTCCCTGGTTATGCTGGGGGTGGTTCTTACAGCGTTTGGCATACCCGCTCCACTACCCACTGAGCCTTTTTCCCATTGATATATTGAAAGGGGTTTATAACCTCAGCGGGGAATAAACTCACCATAAAAGGGTTAGGCGGGTTGGAGCAATCACATAAGAGAAAAGCGGGAAAGGGGGGGCCCCAAAAACCTAGAGATTTGTTTTACACTACATAATAAAATCCTTTTCTTTTGAACAAAAAAAAATAAAACGGGTGAAAATTTTGGTTATAGTCTTAAAAGGGGTTATAGTCTTCATTTACCTTTCCCTACGTGTTAAAAGCTAATCATTGTGATTGAAATCCCCTTAAAAGCCAAATTCACACAGGGTGTTTTGGAGAAGTATTTGATGCAGTTTTTCTGGCAAGCAAGGAGTGTATCCTCAAGAGAACAAAAGTCAATTTATTGTATCTACTCTTGCAAAATCAGAGGAGGATGAGGTAATTTTCAAAGGGGTCAGGGAACAATTTTTTTGGTGTGACCAAATTTTTCAAAAATTCTCGTGATTTCCATGAGTCCTTTCCCAACGTTTCACCAATAGCTTTATCAATCTTTGCACCACAAATGATTGGGTATGTTATAAATAATATGCTACATCATTTTATCTCTTCTTTGCCATTACTTGACGGGGGTTCAATTTTACCCCTTTTTTTAAAAATGCCAAAAGAATTAAGCATCTTTTTGGGTACTGGAACGCACTTGCTGATCATGACCTTTCCCTTTTATGAAAGGGTCTGTTATACTCTAAGAGTGCAATTAGCACCCCCCAAAGTTTAACAGAAACATACCGAATACCTGAAAAATCACTTTGCATAATAAGGGTTCTGGACCGATACAGAACAATAAGAAAGAAAATTTGGTAATGGTTTCTGAAAAAGTAAAGCTACATTATTGTGTGGGTTCAGAATTAAATTAAAAAATAGTTGCTATGAGCTATTCATAGTATGACAAATACAAAAAAACCCAAGACTCCTACAGCTACAATCTGGCTTTTTTCTCACATAAAAAATTCTAAATTTCTGTCAGCCAGCACTTGTACTAGGGCATCTCAAAAACTAGAATATCTTGAAAATTTAAAGGGGGTTCTCCAGGACATCTTTTATTTGTTATGGGGTCATGAATTTTATATTATGCCTTGTAATTCATCCCGTAATAGTCAACAATATATGGGTTTTTTCCATTAACTTAAAATTTTTGCATCAATTATCTTTTTAGTGATATTTTAATTTTTTGAATCACTAGTACCATATTTTCAACATAGCATTTCCAGTCAAAAGACTGTAACCTAAAGGGGTTATTTGCATTTTACAATCCCCCAAGAACAACCGACCTACAGGCTGCTGTGATAAGTGTGGCTGTGGTTTTATATAAAAATTCAACCAAATCAAATCGATTTGAATTTGGGTAGGGAGCCTGAATAAGTTTTTTAGAAATTTAAGGGGTGACTTACCTTGCAGCATCACTTAGGGTCCTCATGTCACACCAGCCATTGCCCCAATGTCCCATCCAGTGAAATAAATCCCATTGTGCCTTCTGGTTCCCTAGGTACACCCTTTTGTTTTTTGAACTGTAAGTGATTTCAGTGACATTGGCATTCAATTCACTTCCACATTTTCACATGATAAGGGGCAACCTAGGGAACCTGGAAGTAACATTCGGATGACGCACCAGAAGCAACCACCACTGGCAGAAGTGAATGCTGAAAGACAATTAAACCCAACATACACTAAGCACCATACCCTAATTTACGATTTCACTGAGTTACATAAGGAAATAGGGTTAGAGGATATCTATAGAACAAACCAGTTAATGTATAAAACAGTCCCTTTGACAACACTATCTGTGACCATTTGCAATTGTCTGAAATCCTTTAATTAAAGGAACCTGGCAGCAAGTGATACGGGTCTTCATCTGCAAGGCAAACAGGTTAACCTGACAAAAGTGATCACATCTTCTTGCAGGAAATCAGGAAATCTGCAGAAGTGATCCCAATCTTTCTGTCAGAGAAAGCATATGGGAAATAAAGCATTATACTGTGCCCACCAAAATCAATGAACAATTCCAAGTAATGCAGAGATGTACTGGGTCTTATCCTCTAATTGTAGCCACTTTCTGCCTAATGGATGGCTGTCATGAAAAAGTCATCTCTATGAATAGCCCATATCTAGAGATGGCCGAATTTCTCAAAAATTTTGTATTCGGTCACAATCCCGAATTTTTCCAGACAAATTCGTATTCGTCCTGAATTACATCGGCACGAATCACGTTTAAAAAACAGCATATTTCCAGGCTGGCCATACTGCAGGGGTGCAGTAAACGTTTCCATGCTTTAATATGCAGATGGCGCTTGGTTTGGTCTTCATAAAATGTTGTGTTTTAGTATGACACTCCACATGACTGCCACGCCGCTCTTTAAATAGCTTCACTATAAAATATCCTGGGCACTTAAGAGGGCAAAACTGACTCAAAAAACTCAAGCGGAAGTAGCCTGATAAAGTCATGCTAGCGAAAGCTGGAAAAAAACAAGCTAGACTCATGTGGCAACATTAGTGATAGAGTTGTGGAGGTGAACGCGCAGCACAGCACTTGGGTCATGCAGTGGCACAATAGACATTCTGGAGGCGGCAAAACAGTATTAGGCCCCACAGAGTGGCACAATCACACAGTGTGGAGGTCACGGTCGGCGCAGTAAGAGGTCAGACAGTGGCACACATGGCATTCTGGAGGTGCAAAACTGTATTATTAGGCCACAGAGAGTGGCACAATCACACAGTGTGGAAAGGTCACGGCGGCAGCAGTATGAGTCGGGCAGTGGTACAATGACATTATGAGAGGCGTGGCAAAACAGTAATTAGGCCACAGAGTGCACAATATAACAGTGTGGGAGGTCACGGCGGCAGCAGTATGAGGTCAGACAGTGGCACAATGACATTTATGGAGGCGGCAAAAGCAGTATAAGGGCACAGAGTTGCACAATCACACAGTGTGGAGGTCACTGCGGCAGCATTATGAGGTCCGACAGTGGCACAATAGATGGCATTCTGGAGGAGGCACAAACAGTATTAGGCCACAAGAGTGGCACAATGAAACAGTGTGGAGGTCACGGCGGCCAGCAGTAATGAGGTCAACAGTGGCACAATGACAAATTCCTGGAGGTGGCAAAAACAGTAGTAGGCACAGAGGTGGAGGGCACCGGCAGCACCACGGCAGCAGCATGAGGCAGACATTGGCCCAATGACACAGTGTGGAGGGCACGACGGAGTCACAGCACAGCATGAGTCAGAGATTGGCACAAAGACATTCTCCACGAGGCAAAATAGTATTAGGCCACAGAGCCGCACAATGAACTGAGAGCGAGTCACGGCGCCAGCAAGCATTAGATCAGCCAGTGGCACAATGGACAGAGAGTGTGAGGTGATGACAGAGCAACAGCATGAGGTCCAGAGAGTGCACAATGACATTCTGCAGTGTGCAAAATAGTATTAGGCCACAGAGTGATCGGCACATGACTGAGAGCGGAGGTCACGGCGGCAGCAGCATGAGGTCAGGCAGTAGGCACAATTGACAGAGAGTGAGAGGTGATTATCAGACAACAGCATGAGGTCAGAGAGTGGCATCAATGACATTCAGCACGGTGGCAAAATAGTATTAGGCCACAGAGCGGCACAATGACTGAGAGCGGAGGGTCACGGCTGCAGCAGCATGAGGTCAGGCAGCACAATGAAAAGGTGGAGTGATGACAGGAGCAACAGCATGGGTCAGATATGGCACAATGACATTCTGCAGGTGCAAAAAAGTATTAGGCCAAGATCGGCACAATGACAGAGAGCGGAGGTCACGGCCGCAGTCAAGCATGAAGGACAGCAGTGGCACAATGACAGTAGAGTGGAGTGATGAACAGGAGCAACAGCATGAGTCAGAGAGTGGCACAATGACATTCCCTGCAGTGCAAAATAGTATTATGCCACAGAGCGGCACAAGACTGAGAGCGTAGTCACGCGGCAGCACATGAGGTCCAGAGCAGTAGGCACAATGACAGAGAGTGGAGGAGATGACGGATCACAGCATGAATGTCAGATAGTGCACAATAGACATTCTGAGGTGGCAAAACAGTACCATGCCGCAGAGTGGCACAATGACACAGTGTATGTCACGCGCAACAGCAACAGCAGCAGCAGCATGAGCACATAGAGTGGCCACAATGCCAGAGTGGTGAGGTGCGTGGCAATACCAGACCCTGGTAAAGACGGTGGTAGGCAGATGGAGAAACTATCAGCAGATTGTGGCATCAAGGACTGGTGGCGGCATCAGAATAGTGGCTGAGCAGGTAAGTTATGAACCCAGATCGTGACCGCCTAAGGCATTGGTGTTGGAAATCCTGCCGATCCACGCCTGATACATCTTGACCAAAGGTCAGCCTCGTTCAACAATTCCCATGTGGACAAGCGGGTTCACCTTGGGTACACCGATGGCCCCCGCCGCACTGAACACCCCTCTGATGCCACACTACTGGCCGGCAGGACGAGCTTCTTCCACTGCAAACTCCGGCAAGTTGCGGCCACACATCCAGTTGGCTGCCCAGATAAGTCAGCGATCTTCTAACTGGGGTGGCAAGTGCTGTCTCAAGTAGGCCACAACCTGTTGGTTCAGGGAATAGCTCCATTGTCCTGCTGCGCTGCTGCTGCAGGTGACAGGCCCTCCCTCACTACGGCGGGTTAGAAGCTGCACATTATGACTCCAGACTAAGGTTTACTGCTGAAGGAGCTGGTACTGCTCCTACCCCCCCCACCTTCCCCCAGCAGCCCGCGGCAGTATAACGTGAGCGCTGAGGGAACCCCCCGTCAGGACCTTCCAGAGGAGGGACAACCGCACATAGGCGAGCGCCGTAACTGATTACGGAGGATTTCCTATAAATTGAGTTGTCTCCCACTCAATAGCTGGGAAAAAGGCTCCCATTTATGGACCGGTAGCAGGGTCCAATAGGGTGAGAGCCAGAAGTCATCCCCTGCCGATTGCTGACAATTCGCTGTCATAGCCAGGCAAAATAAGCATCTGCGGACAGATCTGCACAAGTGACCTCCGAGGGGCTCCCTGCCTCCCATTTCCACTGTAATACGCCACGGTGCTTGGGAGTCATCTGCCTCGTCTTCCTCATCTCCATCCACCTCCTCCAGCTGCTCTGCTCCTCCTCGTCTTGTCACCGGGTAGAAAATCCACTCATATCACCAGACAATGCTCTGCTCCAATGTCCTCCTCCTCCTCCTCCTCCACCTTTTCAGTCCCCCCCGGACTCAGGTGGCCACGAGATGTAGTCGGCGCCACACTACTCCAGACCCCTGCCCAGCACAGATTTTCAGCATCTGTTCCAGGACATGAAGCCGTGGAATGACGTTAGTCATCCGTAGTCCTGGCGACTGACAAATAACTTGGCCTCCTCGAATGGCCTCAACATAAACGGCATGTGGTCACGCATGGCTAGCCACTGGCTGACATCAAAGTTACACAGGGGAGTACTTCTGTCTGCCTGGAATCATCAAAAAATCGTTAATGCCTTTCTCAGTTCATACAGTCGGCTCCAACATGTGCAGGCTGGAATTCCAGCGGGTGGAAACATCGTCAAATCATAGCGTTTTGGGGGAGGCCGTATCTGCCGCTGGCAACTCGAGAGGTGTACTGCTTTGTACGAATGGATAAAGTGCATGCACAGTTTTCCTGGCCAATTCAGAATTTTCTGAAGATCGGTGGAAAGACTTCAGGAACCTTTATTACAACCAGAATTGAACCACGTGCGCCATGGCAGGGGCGCATGGACCATCCCTCCCTCGGTGCAGTCGCGGACATCCATGTTCTCGCCATTGTTCCGTGCACCATGGTTCCGATTTGCAGTTGGCGCGATAAAGCCACACATGCGATTTCTTGCTGCATGACGCGAGCTTCCTCCGCTGTGTGACTTCGTCCGCGAGGCAAGCTAGGTGTAGAACTGCGCGACACGAAAGAACCGCTTCCCTACACATGTGAAGATGGAGCAGTACTTGATGGAGGCGGAGATGTGGTGGTGGGTGGAGGGAGGAGAGGCGGACATTGGCGGCAGGAGCAGCAGTTTGACAACGTGGAGGAGAAAGCGGCGTCTCCTGTCCCAAGTTGTTGGAGCCTGGGCAGGAAGCACATACACCCATTGGGCCGTAAGACACATGTAAACAGGCCCTGACCGTAGTTTACAAAGCTCCAGACTCCGCCGCATGCTGTGTACCGCATGACACAAACCGACAAGCACAGGACTGACCCACTTTCATTCTACATATAATGAAGTGCTGTACTCTACGCCCTTTTTGAAAAGAACTTACGGCTTGGAACTCTACCATCTCGCTTCGCTCAGCCATTAGTTCCTTAATGGTGCAGAGTCCACCATTTGGAAAGGGAGGGACTGCAGTACCAACAACTTGGACAGGTAGCACACGGTCAGCTGCTGCACCTAGGAGGTTGTACGCATACTGTTGTCCCTCTTACAAACGCCTCTCTTAACACTGCTGGCGCCTGAGTAGCGAGGAGCAGGAGCAATCTGGACCGGGAAGGGATGTCAAAGAGAACAGCTCTGCCCTTCTGCAGAGGTGGTGGAGCCTTGACTGGCTGAAATGGCATGGCCGTGCCACTGGCCGCTGGCTTGCTGCTGCAGCGGCAGGATGGACCACCACATCTGATCACACGTTTCTCCAGGCCACACCGATGGTGACGCTGCAATGTAGTTTGACGCAGGCCGTTGTGCCAACGTTAGCTCCTGGCCACGCTTCACTTTCTGCCCCAGATTCTACATAAATACCCATATTCGGGCTTCCTCCGGTGACTTAGCAAAAGAACTGCCAACACCGCCGAGTATCTGATTTTTAACCGCCACGCTCCGCACTGGTGACTACTGAGCCGCCTGCTGCCACTCGCTTGAGCCCCTGTGCCGCTACTGTCTTGGACCTGCGAACGGGTTTTACTACCACCGTCCCGTTTGGCTCCCGACCACACACTTCTGCTAACCCTGCTGACCTCACGGCCAAACAACCCACTTGCTGGCTGCGCCGCTGCTGCGCCAAGCTACCCCTATCTTTTCTCGACGATGATGAAGCATGCTTCACCCGGTCTACCTAGTGCGGTCGGCTACATGCATCATCTATTGTGTTTTCATTCGTCAACGACTGTCTCATCACCGGTCTCGGTAAGCCGAGGCTGACCTCTCACCACATGACCTCCCAAGCCACTCTCCACATCAATACTTAGCCGCCTACAGCAAGAACTGGGGATATTGGCCCCATTCTTCGCTGCACGTAGCTGCGACTGCCCTCCTCAAATTGTTCAACCTCGCAATATAGTGGCGCTGAGCCCCAGACCACATAGTAGATCCCTGGCTGAGGGAACTGGATGGGACAGAAGGCGGGCTGAGTACAGGTTGAGGGCCGCTGACCCGCACCCCGGGCATGCCAACAAAGTGTTGTGTCTGAGGTTCCCACCGACTCTTGGTGTGGTTGTCAGAATGATCATCCTGGGAGGAGAGGATGATCTAGTCAACCAATCAAGAACCCTTGGGTTGCTGAACAGACACACGGCCGCTAGAAAGACAGCGTCAGTTTGAGGCCCTCACCGAGTGACCCCCCCCCCCTGCTGCGACGTCCATCTTGCTGTGCTGCGACCTGGGCCCGTTTCAAAATGTTTGTGCACTGCCACTCGCAGTTGCAGAGCCTGCACACAGTCCAGTCTTGACATACTGTTTGTTCTAAATGTACAGACACTGTTTTATGAAGCTATCTGTATTATGATAAAAAACAAACAACACCGTTTTTGACTCAAATGAACCCAGTAACAAGCTTGGGTACCCCTTGGATATAAATTAATTGCGCTCCAAAATGGGCCAGGAAAAAATTACTTGTATTGACCGTTTACAAGCACTGTGGTGTTTTTACGTAAATTGTAAAAGCACAAACAGGCTAATTAACCTTTCGCTTGTGAATTATCTACAAGAAAAATGTATATATTTAGGTTATGAAAAAGAGGGTTTTTTATATTTGTCAGCACAGCAGCAAAACAACGCTTTAATTAACCCCTGATGAAATTTCGCATAGAATTGAGCCACCCACAAACTAGTAGCTTTTAGCGTGTTACAAATGCGTGTTTTCTAACGCCACCACAACAAGAGATACAGTTGTAATAGCCTTGCCTGTGAATTAGGATACAAAAAAAAATCTATATTTGCGTTGAAAACGACGGTTTATTTTTTGTCAGCACATCCAGCAAAACAACGCTTAATAACCCTGGATGTAAATTGGCGCCAAAGAAATGAGCCGCACAAAACTAGTAGCGTGTTACAATTGCGTGTTTTCTACGCCACACAACAAGAGATACAGTTGTAATTTGCCTTTGCTTGTGAATTAGGCTACAAAAAAAAAATATATATATTTGGCGTTGAAAAAGACGGTTTATTTTTGTCAGCACACCAGCAAAACAACGCTTAATTAACCCCTGGATGTAAATTGCGCCAAAGAATTGAGCCGCACAAACTAGTAGCGTGTTACAATTGCGTGTTTTTCTACGCCACACAACAAGAGATACAGTTGTAATTTGCCTTTGCTTGTGAATTAGGCTACCAAAAAAAAATATATATATTTGGCGTTGAAAAAGACGGTTTATTTTTGTCAGCACACCAGCAAAACAACGCTTAATTAACCCCTGGATGTAAATTGCGCCAAAGAATTGAGCCGCACAAACTAGTAGCGTGTTACAATTGCGTGTTTTCTACGCCACACAACAAGAGATACAGTTGTAATTTGCCTTTGCTTGTGAATTAGGCTACCAAAAAAAAATATATATATTTGGCGTTGAAAAAGACGGTTTATTTTGTCAGCACACCAGCAAAACAACGCTTAATTAACCCCTGGATGTAAATTGCGCCAAAGAATTGAGCCGCACAAACTAGTAGCGTGTTACAATTGCGTGTTTTCTACGCCACACAACAAGAGATACAGTTGTAATTTGCCTTTGCTTGTGAATTAGGCTACCAAAAAAAATATATATATTTGGCGTTGAAAAAGACGGTTTATTTTTGTCAGCACACCAGCAAAACAACGCTTAATTAACCCCTGGATGTAAATTGCGCCAAAGAATTGAGCCGCACAAACTATTAGCGTGTTACAATTGCGTGTTTTCTACGCCACACAACAAGAGATACAGTTGTAATTAGCCTTTGCTTGTGAATTAGGCTACCAAAAAAAAATATATATATTTGGCGTTGAAAAAGACGGTTTAATTTTGTCAGCACACCAGCAAAACAACGCTTAATTAACCCCTGGATGTAAATTGCGCCAAAGAATTGAGCCGCACAAACTAGTAGCGTGTTACAATTGCGTGTTTTCTACGCCACACAACAAGAGATACAGTTGTAATTTGCCTTTGCTTGTGAATTAGGCTACCAAAAAAAAATATATATATTTGGCGTTGAAAAAGACGGTTTATTTTTGTCAGCACACCAGCAAAACAACGCTTAATTAACCCCTGGATGTAAATTGCGCAATAGAATTCAGCAGCCAAAAATGAAGTGGTATTTGTATTGTAAAAACGCTGTTTCTTTAAATGAATACAACAGGAACTGGCTTAGATCCCACTTGGGATATTGATGTTTTTAAACGCGCGTGGAAAGCACACTGGTTTCAGATCCAATACCCCCAAAAAAACAAAAAAGCACATTTAGAGAACATCTCTGAACACGAACACCCCCCCAAAATCGTGATAAAAATCATTCTTCAGAAAGCGCATCACCCGCAGCAGCACCTTCCCTATCAGTCAGTGAAGGAGTGTGGCTCCCAGGGCCGCCGTCTTATATAGGGGTGACGCCAGAACCCGCGGTCCTGATTGGGTTTATTCTTCACATTCAGCAGGCTATCCCTTTTTCCCCCAAGTGTTTGCCCAGTAGCGCCATGTCTCGCGCCATTTTTTCAACAAAAAACTTCGTTTCCCCAAAATACCCCAAAGTTCGACTTGGGCCCAACCGAAATTTTTTTCCCGAAATTTAAAAAAATTCCACTTCGTTAGAACAATTCGCCCCCCTCTAGGGAGGTCCCTTTCATCGGGGTTTCTTGTAAATTTTTCATTCAAAGAGAGTGGAGGTCTTTATTGGTTGAGGTTCTTTGGGCCGGGAAAATTTTTTTTTTTTTATTTAACACTTTCCCAACCCTCTGTGAATGACTTGTCCCCAAACATCACTCCAGACAGAAAAAATATTCACCCCCAAAAGAAATTTTGGGAATGTATGATTGGGTTTTTCACCCTTTTCTGGCATAAAATGCGCCAAAGTGAGCAGTCTACGATGTCTAATGCGCCTAATGAATGTGTTAGGCGCATTGTTCGTAAGATTACACTTTCTAATGCACCTAACATGAGGAGGCGTTCTGGGGGCGTCACACCACACATAATATAAGACACATATGAATGTGATTCGGCAAAACTAGGTGCATTACTGCTCGAACAGGCAGACCTATCTCAATGTGGTCTGCTTGAGCCTGAGGAGTCGAAGTGGAGCTAAATGTGCCATTAGGGAAAAAAATGTCCAATATATCTCAACTTACAACAGTAAAATAATAAAAAGTAATTTCTGATAATTATCAAACTATATAAAATTAAATATTTACATTTAAAAAAAAATTGTATCATAAAATTAATATAAAAATATATATCACAAAAATATCTCCTATAAAATGCATTTAAATTTAATAGAATCTAAAACTAGTTTTACATTAAATAACCCACTGATGATGTTGTTCAGATTTTACAATTTTTAATTTTTACTACATTAAATTTGAAATTTATTTTTGCTGCTCTCACCCTTTATTCTACATACAGCAAGAGCCAGCACACCACAGGTCTTGCTGGGATCTGTGGTCCACCAAGCAAAATCAGTACCATAGTTTCTATTCACTGACATGCTATTCTAATGACTTTTCTTTTATTTCCAGCCTATCTATAGCCTTTATACATGTTTGGTGCTTTACTAATGCGCCTAAGTTTCGTAATGCGGCAAACACATAGGCGAGGCGCGTCAAACTTTGGATTCCATTTATCATCGCACAAAAACCACTTTCATACATCAGGCGCATTATACACTGAAAACAAGAATCGACAATTCACGGTGAAGCACCTTCCTTCATACATTAAGGCCAACATGTATGAAAACTGTCTAGGTCTAAAACTCATTTTGTTGCCCATAGCAACCAATCAGAGTGCCCGCTCATTTTTCCAGAGCACTTTATGAAAGGAAAGGGGCGCGCTGATTGGTGGTTATGAGCTCTGATTGGTTGCTATGGGCAACAAAGTGAATTTTAGACCTAGACAGTTTTCATACATGTGGCCCTAAGTCTTGAATAAATCTGAGATGGTATAACACCTGCAGCTGTCAAAAATTTAATAATTATTTATTTGGGCAACACGACTGTGTGCCTCCTTCTCCGGCATGTTGATTATAATTGACAGGAAGAGGGGAAAGAAACAAGCACTATTTGTCCAGTGGGTCATGTCTACCTTGCACTCTTTATAAGAACAGAGCATGAAAATGCCTGTTTGCAATTCAAAGCCTCCTATACAAATAGAGGTGTATAAGGATGTGAAGATACTTTGACTCCTAATTACATAATGACTGGCCCACAGGGGAAGCCCATGTGGGCCCCTGAACATCACAGACCTGGAGTTTCTGAGTTTCTCTTAAACTGCATATACTGTACATCAATGGGAAAGGCATAGAGAAAGAGCTAAAAAAGCCAGAGGCAGAGAATAAGAGGCTTGTACAGTATATGTAGTGTGGGCCCCAGAATCAACTCCACTGGTGGGCCCCAGAATGAAATTATAATGGTGGGCCCTAGGCACCCCAGTCTGACACTGCTTCTAATAACTTGGGTAAGGGCTAATCCTCTTAAAATAAAAAGTACAGGCAGTCCTTAACTTATACCATTCTAACTTAAATCTGTTCCCTAGTTACAAACGTAGAACTATGGGGCATGCTGACACTTGTAGTTCCATGTTCCACAGCAGATAGTAGCTGTAGAATGAAAAGTTCCAGCATACCACAGCAGCACGATGTAAATATGATGTAAAATTTTCTTAACAGAGGCATAGACAGCAAAACAAATGTAAAAAACTTTCCCTGTACAAGCCAAAATGAAAAAAAAAAAAAACTTTTGTGCTGGAGTTACATTTACTAAATATACCTGTTCCAGCTTACATACAAATTCATCTTAAGAACAAAACTACAGTCCCTATGCTGTTCTGTCTGTACTTGGAAATATAATTTTACATTTATATGTATATGTCACAATTATAGTGAAGAGGGCAGAACTGGAATACCAGACATCCCATGCTCAAAAGTTGTGCCGTTTTGGTTAAAAAAAAAATTATTTTTTTCCATTCTCTCTCATGTTTTAGAGATACAGGTTGGTAGGTTGGTAGCTATGACAGTTATTATGTAACGGTGCGGCGCCGATGGACGTACGCCAAAGCGCCGACCGCAGACATCCGGGTGTGGATCCTCTGTGATCACCGCAGGCGAGGTGGTAGCTGGAGGACCACGCCAGGGAGTGGAGTCTAAGGGGCCCCTGGTCTTCGCCAGAGCCAGCCGCAACGCTGCGGGACCCCCAGGTCACTACCCCTGACGTGGCTACCTGCAATGACAGCCGGGGTGCAAGACAGGAATCCAGGCGGTGGAATACAGGAACATATACAGCAGGATACGGGAGGGTTAAACGTACATATAGCACCACAGGATACGGCAGGAACTGGACGGTTAACACATCAGGTACAGACCAGGGAACACGGCAGGAACAGGAGAGCACATACAGGAACACGGCAGGATACACAGACACGACAGACGGACGGCCAGGAGCTCAGATGACAAACACACTGGACCAGCATCTCAGGGGTTAAAGTCTCCAACAGCAGACCTGAGATGCTGGCAGGAGCTCAAGATGGGAGGCAGCTGAGACAGCAACAGACTGCAATGAACTGACCCAGAGCAGAGGCAGGAACTTCCTCTTATAGGCAGGGGTCAGAGGTAAAGAGGAAGTAGACAGAGACAAGTAACCTATAAAAGACAGGAAGCTGCAGCGCGCGCGCCCTAAGAGGAACAGAGCACACACAGGAACCCAGGAAGCAACAGAACAGGCAAGCACAGGAAGGCACGACACGCCGACGGCCCAAGGCAGGGAACCACGGTGTGAACCGTGACAGTACCCCCTCCCTCAAAGCCCCCTCCTCCCCTCCAAATCACAAACATGGCGTTCCACATAGGTCAGGGGCCCGCAACTTCTACGGGCAACCCAACCAGGTACGGGCTGAACAAAGCCATATAGGGGAAAACCTAGTGAAGTGCACGGGAAGGAAACAAACGGGGCACTAGCCAAAATGGGGGGGAACCCAGGGCGGACCATGAGCAGGCAACAACTGAACGCTCAGGGCGGGACCATGAGCTAGGCAACAGACGGACGCTCAGGGCGGGACCATGAGCTAGGCAACAGACGGACGCTCAGGGCGGGACCATGAGCTAGGCAACAGACAGACACTCAGGGCGGGACCATGAGCTAGGCCAAACGGGTGCACTGGGCTGGACCATGAGCTAGTCCAAACGGGTGCTCTGGGCTGGAACATGAGCTAGGCCAATCGGGTGCTCTGGGCTGGACCGTGAGCTAAGCCAAACGGGTGCTCTGGGCTGGACCGTGAGCTAGGCCAAACGGGTGCTCTGGGCTGGACTGTGAGCTAGGCCAAACGGGTGCTCTAGACGAGGGCAGGGTCACCCCGGCGGGATCCATGGTCAGTTCATACTGTAACGGTGCGGCGCCGACAGACGTACGCCGAAGCGCCGACCGCTGACATCCGGGTGTGGATCCTCTGTGATCACCGCAGGCGAGGTGGTAGCTGGAGGACCACGCCAGGGAGTGGAGTCTAAGGGGCCCCTGGTCTTCGCCAGAGCCCGCCGCAAAGCGGGATGGACTTGGCTGCGGGACCCCCAGGTCACTACCCCTGATGTGGCTACCTGCGATGACAGCCGGGTTGCAAGACAGGAATCCAGGCGGTGGAATACAGGAACACAGGAACATATACAGCAGGATACGGGAGGGTTAAACGTACATATAGCACCACAGGATACGGCAGGAACTGGACGGTTAACACATCAGGTACAGACCAGGGAACACAGCAGGAACAGGAGAGCACATACAGGAACACGGCAGGATACAGGAGACACAGACACGACGGACGGACGGCCAGGAGCTCAGATGACAAACACACTGGACCAGCATCTCAGGGGTTAAAGTCTCCAACAGCAGACCTGAGATGCTGGCAGGAGCTCAAGATGGGAGGCAGCTGAGACTGCAACAGACTGCAATGAACTGACCCAGAGCAGAGGCAGGAACTTCCTCTTATAGGCAGGGGTCAGAGGTAAAGAGGAAGTAGACAGAGACAAGTAACCTATAAAAGACAGGAAGCCGCAGCGCGCGCCCCCTAAGAGGAACAGAGCACACACAGGACCCCAGGAAGCAACAGAACAGGACAGGACAGGACAGGCAAGCACAGGAAGGCACGACACGCCGACGGCCCAAGGCAGGGAACCGCGGTGTGAACCGTGACATATTATAATAACTATTAAAGTTGTTTTTCATACGTAACAACTAGGGATGAGCGATTCTAATCGACAAAGTTGAAATCGGCACGGTTTTTAGGTTGATCAGAAATTTCCGATCAGGCAATATTTAGGTGAGAATCTGCAGCTAATCTATTACTATCGCGTCATTTTCGGCGCTTCCTGTCATTTTGGCGGCCAGCAAATCAGCTTAAGAGCATAGAGCAGGGTGAGCTGGGTGTGCGACGTCATGACTGTGATGTGTATGGTTGTCATTGGCTGGAAAAATCACATGACCTCATTGTGCATAGAACAGAGTTTCCTGTTCATCATCTCAGACATTTCAGTGTCTCTTACTAGAGCAAGAAGTGTGCTACGTCTCTCTCAATACAGCTCAGCTCTGAGACACAGTTTTTCTCTTTATTCATACAGACAACTATGCTTTTAGCTGTGAACAGACCCACTGCAATCTGGCTTCTGACCCCACCACTCTACAGAAACCGCCCTAACCAAAGTCACCAAGGACCTAGCAACTGCCAAAGCCTCACGCCACTACTCTGTGCTTCTCCTCCTAGACCTGTCCTCCACCTTTGACATTGTCGACCACTCACTCCTCATACAAATCCTCTCCTCCCTCGGCATCACGGACTTGGCCCTCTCCTGGATCTCCTCGTACCTCACTGATCGGACATTCAGCGTCTCTCACTCACGCACCACCTCCTCCTGTTGCCCGCTCTCTGTTGGTGTCCCCCATGGGTCTGTCCTGGGCCCACTACTCTTTACTATCTACACTCTTGGTATTGAAAGCGATGCTATTGGTTGACCCAGACCATCTGTATGGTGATGATACCCAACTCTACATCTCCGGCCCAGATATTACCTCTCTACTCTCCCGGATCCCTGACTGTCTTTCGTCCATATCCTCCTTCTTCTCCTCACGTCTCCTGAAGCTAAACGTGGAGAAAACTGAATTCATCATCTTTCCACCATCCCACTCCATCCCTCCACCTGATCTCTCTATTACAGTCAATGGCTACACTCTCTCACCAGCTCCACAAGTCCGCTTCCTTGGGATAAACCTTGACTCCAATCTGTCCTTCAAACCGCACATCCAAGCATCTGCCTGCCGCCTCCACCTGAAAAATATCTACCGTATCCGCTCATACCTAAACTTCGAATGCACAAAAATGATGGTCCATGCCCTCGTCATCTAACGCCTAGACAATTGAAACATCCTTCTCTGTGGCCTCCCAGCTAGCCACTCTCGCTCCCCTCCAATCCATCCTTAACTCTGCTGCCCTGACTGATTCACCTCTCATCCTCGATAACTCCTCTTGCCTCTCCACCTCTGCACCAATCCCTTCCACTTCACTGGCTCCCCATTGCCCAGCGCATCCAGTTCAAGATAGTAACCTTGACCTACAAGGCTCTCCATAACCATTCCCCTCCATACATATCTGCCTTAATCTCCAGATCTCTCCCCTCACGCACTCTCCGCTCCTCACAGGACCTTCTTCTCTGCTCTCCCCGTGTCAACTCCTCACATAACCGTCTCCAAGACTTCTCCCGTGCTTTCCCCATACTCTGGAACTCACTACCCCAACACCTCAGACTCTCACCCACTCTCACCAGCCTCAAAAGCAACCTGAAAACCCATCTCTTCAGGATTGCCTATACCCAACAATAACCATTCTGTCACTACACTATCCGCAACCATGTCTGCCCCTCACCTTCTGTCTCTTCCCACCTTCCTTTTAGAGTGTAAGCCCTCACAGGCAGGGACATCTCTCCTTCTGTACCAGTTGTTAGTTATTAATTTGTCACCTTTGTACTTGTTTGACCTATGTTATGTATGAAACCTGAATGTACAGCGCTCTGGAACCAAGGGCGCTCAAAAATAAATAATAATAATAATAATAATTAGAGAATTTCAGTTCTTAGTTAGTTAGACAGAGACTTTTAAAGAAGCATCTAGCGCTGTACAGCCATGGAGGGAGGGGGGGGGGGGGGGAGACAGACAGGCTGGCTTTGTAAAGGAGTGGGTTTATTGTGAAGCCCAGACTCGGCTTTGAACCTGGATTGATATGGCTTTTTTTTTTTTAACTGTTTTTGGCCAGCACCTGAGGTGAAATTGTACCTTTTATTTTGTGCCTCCCAGTTTTGTTCAAAGAGCAACCTTTTACTTAAATTTGGATACAGAAATTTTCTAGTAACTGTTTGTGTATTTCATTGGTGTAAAAACCACCTTTTGTTATCCATAACACTTTTAAATAGCTGTATTTCACTTTGGTGTGGCCCAGTTTTGTTCAAAGAGCCACCTTGTTCTTAAATTAGGATACAGAAATTTTATAGTAACTGTTCTCGTGTATAATTAATTCAAAAAACGCAATTTCTCATCCATGTAACTTTTGAATAGTTTTATTGCACTCGGTGAATCTTGGTTTGGCGCAGATAGCGCACTTGTATGATAATTTGTTGAAAACTATCAATTCCTAGTCCTACTGGGCAGCTGTAAATCCCTGGGACTGAAGGAAGAACACTGTTGATTTTATCTTACGGTTCTTCCACCAGACCGCATTTCACAGGTATTCGCTAGAAACAATTCTGTTTCTAATCCTAGTTGGCTGTAGGAAATTAGAGGGATTTAAGAATAGCTGTGATTTGCCGTCTTTCACTAAGAGACTGACAAAAACTCTTCCATACCATTTTAAATTTTTATCTTTCTGAACATGGAGCAAAATGCAGGTGGTAAGCGAGCAAAGAGGGGTGTAGGACATGGAGGTAGAGGTACGAGTGAAGGTGCTCCTTCCAGCGCTGGCGACAACACGCAAGCCAGCGTATCTTCGGTTGAAGGACCGTCAGGCCTGTCATCGCTGGGTCAGGGCCTTGTGAATCTCAGTAACGAACAGCATCGCCAATCTGTTCTTCAGTGATTAATGCAACCTGCATCCAGCAGTCTTACCTCCACGTCCTTTCCAGTCACGGCCACTCTGGCCCTGCCAGATGAACCTGCGTGATCCACGTTTACAGCCTCACCCGCCTTGATCAGTAATTTCGTCCAACCCACTTGACAGTAGAATGCAGGATTTTCAGACAGGCCTCGTTGACCTTCTGGGGACAACTGTTTTGTTTGCTTCACATTCTAATGTCACGGTAGAACAATGTCACCAGTAGAATGGCAAATAGCTCTAGCAGCAGCAGTATTGGAAACGAGTTGTTTTTAATATAGTTTATTTCTTATTGCGAAATTTTCTGCTGATGATCCATAAGGGCACCTGTGCGGGTTTATGGGTCATGCTGTGTTACGGGATATGGATAGTCAATGTCCATTTCACTAAAATACTGCTTCAAAGACTTCTTTCTTCCGGCACTTTTTAATCTGTGCGTCATGCAGGTTTGAGGGTCATGCTACGGTCCAGAACAGTTATAGTCAATGTCCAGTTCAACAAAAATGGTGCTCCAAAGACTCCTTTTTCCGGCACTTTTTAATCTGTGGGTCAGACAGCTTTAATGGTCATACTGCGGTCCAGGACAGGTATAGTCAATGTCCAGTTCAACTAAAATGGTGGTTGAATGACTTTTTTTTTTCCGGCACTTTTTTAATCTGGGGGTCATGCAGGTTTGGGGCTCATGCTGTGGCTCAGGACTGGTATAGTCAATGTCCAGTTCAACTAAAATGGTGGTTGAAAGACTCCTTTTTCCGAAACTTTTTATTCTGTGGGTCATGCAGATTTAAGGGTCATGCTGCGGTACAGGACAGTGATAGTCAATGTCCTGTTCAACTAAAATGGTGGTTGAAAGATTCATTTTTCCGGCATGCAGGTTTGGGGCTTATGCTGTGGCCCAGGACAGGGATAGTCAATGTCCAGTTCAAGTAAAATGATGGTTCAAATAATACTGCCTTCTGGCACTTTTTAATCTGTGTGTCATGCAGGTTTAAGGGTCATGCTGTGAAACAATACAGGGATAGTGAATAGTCTATGAGTTTTTTTCTGTGACTCTTGTTGCCTAATTGTCTTGCCTAAGATGTAGCACATATCCATTTTACTGTTGTGGGTGTTAATTCCAGCTTCTCTGGACCTGTTTGGGTGTAAGAATGAAGGTGCTGTTTCTCTCCCATAGACTTTAATGGACATCAGCGATAATCTGTCATCGACTATCGGAAATCGTCATGATAATTGCCGATATCGACTATCGAATCGACAACGATAGTTGACACAATCGCTCGTCACTAGTAACAACATGTTGGCAAGTGTTGTATGAATCTGGTCCGGTTGGTTTAGGGTTTTTAGTCCGTTTAAGTGATTACCTCTCTGCAGTGGGTCTGGTTGTTCTGTCGCCCTCATTTCACTTCTGCTATATCTTCACTTTTTGTCGCAAGCCACATTAGGCAAGCCTAACGTAATGCAGGACCAGAGGCGCAGATGTGATGTTGGAGCGATAATGCCGCTAGATCCACAGGCACACCAGAGAAGTATATAAACACTAAAAAAGACTTAAAAACCCTAACCCAAATTAAGGTTTATGGTTAAAGGCAATAATTTGACAATTTATGCCAAAATTTGACGATTCAGGCCCATGCAAATGGAAGTGCTTGCATTCAGATTACATTTGATTTTGAACCCAATCCAAAGTGCAATATTAGTGTTTTCCCTCATTTTATAACCCAAAAAGCACAGCTTGAGCAGTGAGTGTTATATGTGCTGTTTAGCAATAGCTTGAAATGTTCAAATTGTAGGACATCTGAAAAAGAAACATTTAAAAGGTAATGATAATCTTACTACGTGAGGATTTGTCTTATTGTTTGCTAACCGAAGAAGAAGAATATTCAAAATGACAAATCAGAAGTGTGTTAAGAGTGTTGGTGCATGATAGTCCTGGTTCTTCTAGGATTACAATAGAGGTTGCACGGTATGCAAACAGGAAAGCATAGTTCATTGATCTGGGCAAGAACTTGCCAACTGAGTTTGAACAGGAGTCACTGATTTTCCAACCCTGGTTTGGTGCAAACAGTATAATCTATTCCATGGTAGTAATGATATGTGAAGATATTTTGGGCGACATCTATGAATTTGCATGCAGCATATATGTAACTTGGCGCCGACAGACCAGTTCTGAATGGATATAGAGGAGTGTATAATATGACGGAATGAATGAAAGTGTTATGTGGCAAACATTTTTTCCACATAACACTTAAAATTGGTGCATGGAGTGTCATGCGCCAAGCTTTGTATGGCAGTTTCGCACCAAACTTTCACGCATTAAAATGTGTCGTCAGGCGCACATTGTGGCAAGTTTAGCTTTATGCCTGTTCATACATCTATAGAACCAGCAATATACTGCCAAAAAATGGCAATAGCGAATTCATGTCTTGCCCTTAATGATACACTATGGGCGACATGTATGAAACTTGGCGCCTCAGCACAATTTTTTGCATCTTTTTTCCCCATGTAAAATGTGCCTGAATATATGAAAGTGTTGGATGTGCGGTTTTCACTATTTTACTTGTATAAGTTAATAAATAAGGGATACTTTTTGCCCCAACAGAAAATCTAGCTCTATTTCGACTCCTCAGGCTCAAGCAGACCACATTGACGTGCCTGTTCGAACAGTAATGCGCCTAGTTTTGCTGAGCCACATTCATAAATATGTCTAGTAGTACGAATGTGGTGCGCCACATCCCTAGAATGCCCCCAGAATGCCCACACATCTTTGGCGCATTACAAAGTGTCGGGCCAGGCTTAAAAAGTGCCAGACACATTCATTCGACACACCATACATCGGGAAATTGGACAGAGTAATCACTTTTGGCGCATTTGATGCCAGAACATTAAAACTGACCCTTTCATACATGTCGCCCCATGTGTAGGATAAAGAATGATTTATAGCCTAACTCCTAATAACTTGCTTTCATGCAAATACACATATTCTACTATGTTTATTGTATCAATACTTGTATGTATTATTTAGATGACGTTACACTAATTTCCTTTGTGCAGTTATCTACCAACGTACTGAGGTTCACACTGCCATAACTCCAACACCAATGGCAATATGTATGAATCCTGGCACTGACAGACCAGTTCTAAATCACTTTAAGGCAGTGTAGAATGCACCAGAATGTATGAGCCTGTTCTTCTGCAGGTGATAAATACAGGGCAGTGTAGAGTCAGTACCACAAGTCTGGCTCAGGCGCCACCTTTACCCTGGTCTGGCTGTTCTTCTGCAGGTCATACATACAGGTCAGTGTAGAGCCAATACCACAAGTCTGGCTCAGGCACCACCTTTACCCTGGTCTGGCTGTTCTTCTGCAGGTCATACATACAGGGCAGTGTAGACCAATACCACAAGTCTGGCTCAGGCACCACCTTTACCCTGGTCTGGCTTCTTCTGCAGGTCATACACACAGGCGCTGTGTAGAGCCAATACCACGTCTGGCTCAGGCACCACCTTTATACTGGTCTGGCTGTTCTTCTGCAGGTCATACATACAGGGCATGTAGAGCCAATACCACAAGTCTGGCTCAGGCACCACCTTTACCCTGGTCTGGCTGTTCTTCTGCAGGTCATAACATAGGGCAGTGTAGAGTCCAATACAACAGGTCTGGCTCAGGCACCACCTTTACCCTGGTCTGTTCTTCTGCAGGTCATACATAGGGCAGTGTAGAGTCAATACAACAAGTCTGGCTCAGGCACCACCTTTACCCTGATCTGGCTGTTCTAACTGTTCTGCGCCTAGGTTTGTCGGCAAAGAATCAAAATTGGCTAAATTTTGGAGGCCAGTATTCTTTATAGAGCTTGTCTGTTTATTTGCCCTCGGGGCCCGCCCCTCCCCACCCTCGCGCCCGCTCCCCCCCCCGTGACTTTATTTACAAGCCTGCAGCGTGCAGATGCGCGAGCCGGAGATTAAATTCTCTACCAACTATAATAAAAAAATCTTCCAATCTCTAAATCTAAACTAAAATTGTAAGATCACAGCTTAATAGTAGACGGTTTTCCGAAGAAATAGAAATAATTCATGCTGAGATGTTTGGACTCAGAGCAACACACACACTATGTCTTACACGCTATGAGAGTGAGCGCTGAAACTCTGAATCATGGAACAGAAGGCTGTTCTATGTATAAAACGAGGTCATGTGATTTTTTCCAGCCCAATCGCAACCATACACCATCCCAGTCATGACGTCGCAAACACAATCTCACCCTGCGCACTATTCTGTAATCCTGATTTCTGGCCGCCAAAAATTTACAGAAGCCCTCTAAAAAAGGCAGCGTATCTTAAATATTGAAGCACAGATTTTAACCTAAAATTAATCGCATGATCTAAAAATATTTTTCTTATATTCTTCCGATCACCATAAAAATCTGGTCTGATTTTTATTCGTTTTGGTCCCGCTAATAATATCCCTCAAAAACACTAATAAAGAAGCATTTAGATTAGCATTGATTCCAATGTACATATGCCCTGCGTCAAGTCACTCGACCCGTAAGTTTTATGCAAAAACGGTTGTGTGGGCGTAAATAAATAAGTGTTTGTCACGTCAAATGTAAAGTAGTGAAGGAGTTGTTGGACATCGGTAATCAAAATTTTACACTCACACACTTGTATGTATTTCCTCTCTCATAGATCTCACACACACACACTCAATGTGGTAAACGGTTTTTGTTATAGGTGGGTATGTTGTTGGTGATGGTTTTGGTATGAACATTATTGAAGCAAAGTTTGATTAAAAAAAGGGTTTGATTATGGGTGGTTTTGAATTGTATTTGGTGGTATACACACACACACACACACAATGTTATTAGGTTTGAAGGGTATGTTTGGGTGTGTATAATGGATGAATATAGAGAATTGGATGTTTGAGGGGGGTGGTTTTTGGGGATGATGGATATTGTTGTTATTTTGGAGAAATATGTATTGATAGGGGTTAAATATATTGTTGTGGGACACACACACACACACACAATAATGGGATATGGTTTGTATGGGGGGGTAGGTTATGGTATTTTTGGAGGATTTAAATATTTGTTTTTTTGTAGGGGGTAGTATGTACACACACACACTTGTGATTGTGAGAGGGGTTGGTGTAGATATATATTTGTGGCACAGGGGGTAGGATTTTTTGTTGGGGTTTGTATTATTTGTAGCTAGATGTTACACTTTTGACACACACACACATTTGGGTGGGTGTAAATAGGGGGAGTAGGTGAGGAGAGGAGAGGGAATTAGGAAGTAGAGGTGTTTTGTTTTGGGGATATGTTTATGTTTTGGGTTGGGGTGGGGATATGAGTCGAGTGGTTAAGGGGTTATAGAGGGGTTGTTGATAATGGTATTGAAAAAGGGATTGTATATTTAGGGATGTGTATGGGAGTGTGATTGTGTGTTTTGGGTGTGGGGTAATGTTTGGGGTGATGGGAGGGTGTATGGGAGTGTGAGTGTGGTTGTTTTGTTATTCAGGTTGGTGTAATGTGGAGGTTGGACACACACACACACACAGGGTGGAGGTTTGTAATGGTGTGAGTTACACACACACACACAAAGAGTTTTGCATGTATTGGGGAGGAAGTAATATCTACTGGGGGGAGAGAGAGAGAGATCGAAGAGAGTAGTCGAGTTAGGTTGGTTAGGAAGGGAGGGGGGAAGGAGTTAATTAGTGGGATAGAAGGGGGTTGTGAGTGCGTGTGTGGGTGGGGGGTTGGTATTGGAGGGGTATTGTAGGGTTTATGGGAGGGGGGGTTAAGGACACACACACACACAATAGGGGATAAGTGGGTGTGGTTTGGGGGGGTATGTTTGTTGGGTTTGTGTTTAAAGGTGTAATTTTTTTTGGAATTGGGGGTGGGGGGTGGAAATGGGGTGGGTTTTTGGAGAGGTGGTGGTGGGGATAGGGGGGACACAGGGTTATTGGGTTGTAGGGAGTTAAAAGGGGTAGTTATCTCTATATATCTATTTTGAATGGGGTTGAGGTTAGGGGGGTGTTTTTTTTAGAATGTTGAGTATTGTGTGGGTGGTTTATTTGTTGTATTGTGTTATGTTGTGTTGATGGGTTTATTTGGGGGGAGTGGGTGGGGGATGGAAGGGAGGGAGAAGAGGAAGGGTTTACACATTTTTAAGAGTTGTGTGATTGTTGAGTGGGATTATGGTGTGGTTTCACACACACACACACACACACACATTGTGGGGGTGGGTTTTGTATTGGGTTAGGTTGGTTCACACACCACACACACACTGTTATTTTTTAGGGTTTGTGGTGGTGGTAGAGAGGTGGTTGGGGAAGATGGTACACACACACATGGACACCGGTGAATGTTGTGGGAATAAGAGGGGGGATACACAATGGGAGGGGGGACACATCACTAGATGAATTTGGGGATTAATTTGTTTTTATAGTGTATATTTGGAGTGTGATAAAAGGGGTGTTTGAAAATGGGGAGAGTGGATAATAGTGTGTGGAAATGGAGATAGATTAATTATTTATTTAAGAAGATTATAATTGTGATGAGGGAAGGAAGATATGGTGTTATGGTGGTTTAATAGGTTTGTTTTTGGGAGGAGTTGTGGGGGGTGAATTATGGGAATGGGGAATTGGAGATGGATTTATTTATGGCACACTATGAAGTGGATGGGAGTAGGAATGTGATTGTTGGGAAGGGTTGTTGGTGTTTGTGGAAGATAGGGATAGAAGGTTGGGTTGAGGGTAAGATTTTTTATAAGGGTGATTTGGTTATGATTTGTAGTGAGAAGGAGGGGATAAGTTTAGAAAGGGTTGAATTTGGGATTGTGTGAGATGTGTTGAATAGGTATGGATAATTTTGAGAGGTGGTTGGAAGGGTGGTGTAATTTGGACACACACACACACACACACACACACACAGAAGACACAGGTAGTTTTTATGAAATGGGATGATGGTAGGGAGATTGAGAGGTGGGGTTAAGGGGGGGGGTGAGAAAAGTTATTGTGTTGAAAGTTGATGTTTGAAGGAAGAGAAGTGGAAAATTTTTTATGTTGAGGTAGGAGAGGGAGTGGAATTTTGAATCAAAAGGAGATGTGGATGTGGGATGGTTTGTGTTTGGGTGGAAAAAAATGGGAGGGTGGAATTGGAATTTGTTTAGGAGATTTGTTTTCTACTCTCATTATAGGGGTGATTGGAATGGGGGGGTGGGAGGGAGGGGGGAAATGGAGGTGGGTGTTGGTATGTGATTTTGGTGAGGGTGGTGGGTGGTGGTAATTATTTTGAATTGTTTGTGTGATGTGTTTATGATAGTGGGATATAGGAGGTGGGGAGACACACACACACGGCACACACACACACAGAGATATTATTATTAGTGGAGTGAGAATAGATGTGTGTGTAGGGAAAAGATTGGATAAATGGGATTGTTAAAAGGGGGTTATGTAAAGTAGGGCACACACACACACACACACAAGGGGGGTTGGGCACACACACACACGTTTGGAGTGTTGGGAGGTAGGTGTTTTGGGTGTATTGATGTGGTGTTTGTTAGATATGTGAGAGAGAGAGAGAGAGTGGGGGTGATGGTGAGTATTTGGGTGGGGAGGGAGGAGGGTGATGGTAGTGTGGTATTATATATTGGGGGTTAGATTGAGGTGAAGAAAGATAAGTTTGAAGGATGTTATATCTATGGGATGGGGTGTTGATATTTGTATGAGGATGGGGGGGTAGTGGTTTGTGTGCGTAGGGAGGTGGTTTGGGTTAAGCATTTTTTTGGGTCTTTTTGATTTGTTAGTGAATGTATGTTAGAGTGGGGTGATGGTGATTAGGTGGTAGGGAAGGGGATGGTTTGTAAAAGGTTGATGTAGGGAGGATGGATGGGTGTGAGTGTAAGTGATGGTAGGGGGGATGAATTTGTGGGTGGGATGTTGATGTGAGTAGGGTTAGGGGTTGGAGTAGATTGGGGGAGATGTTTGTTTAGGATTGGAAGAGGTATTGTATTGGTAGTATGTATAGTAAAGGAGAGGATGTCTGATAAATATTATTTGATGGTTTGGGGGAAGGGGTGAGTGTTTAGTTATGGTAATTGTTTTACTTTAATGTTTGTTAATGATAAGTTGTAGTGAGATATGAGGGGGTAATGTTGGGTAAGATTGGTTATTTTGATTTTTATGATGTGGATTTTGGAAAGTTGGGGGAAGATGTTTGATGGGTATTGTTGTAAGTGTTTTAGATGAAAATATTGTTGAGATATGGGATCAATTTTATGATATAATAAGTGTGTTCTTGGGGTGGAGTTGGATATACATGTGAATTTATGAAAGGATGGAAAATTATGTTTGTATGATTAGAGGTATACCAGACATGACCTGCTTAATGAGAACTCCGACATACTACTCATACTATTTAACCGTTTTTATGTTTCACCCCTCATGTTTAACTATCATTGTTTCCTTCAAGCTCTAAATCTGCCTATTCCCTTTCCATACCAAATATCTTATCCCTGCATGTCAACATCTTCCTCAGTGTTGCCCCTCAGATAATTCATATATCAGAGGTTTTCATTTAAGAAGAGAGAAAGAAAGGCACTGACACCACATACTAGAAACCATTGTAATCTGCTCTATATCCTATGTTTATATGCCATTTGTTATTTCTCAATAACAATAATTTGTAGAGATGGACGTACCAAAGTCCAGCTTTCAACATATGACTTTCCTGCTACAGGACTACCAGCCCGCAGGCCGTAGCAGTCTTTCCTTTGGTTCCACCACTCGCTCTATTAAGCAAACTGCGAACCTTCCCTTCCTACTTCCACCTGACTCCATGCCTCTAACCCTTGACTTTTTCATTTTGGTATAGGGTTCATATTCCTAACATTAATCTTTGTCCCTTCCTAATCTGAAATGTACCTGTATATTTAACGTTACCCACCGAAATGTTACAGTCTGTCACAGCACCTGTCCTTCCCAAACATCAAAAGATACTTACACAGTGACATAGCTTGTAAGACCGAAAAAGACGTACGTTTCATCCAGTACAGCCTATTATGCTAAAGAACCCTCCATGAGGTAGAAAGCCAATTGTCCTCATTTTAGCGAATAATTCCTTCCCGACTCCCAATCTGACCAATCAAATAAATCCTGGATCAATGACCCCTCTTCCAGAATCCTGGTCACTATAACTTGTTTATATAAATACATCTAGAATGTAATCCAGCCCCTTCTCCAGAATCCTTGTCACTATAACTTGTTATATTATTTGCATCTAGAAATGTATCCAGACCCGTTTTTTTTTTGAACTCTGCCAGAGGGACTTGTCATGGTGAATTCATCTAACAGAGAGTTACCACAGTCCTCACTGCTCTTAACAATAAAAATCGCCTTTCTATGTATATGTAGAAATCTTTCTTTACTCAAGACGTAAGATGCCCCCTTGTTCTAGATACAGCCCTGGTATAAATAAATCTATGGGAGAGATCTCTATAATTGACTCTTTGATACTATTTAAACATATTTATGAAGTCCCCCAAAGCCATCTTTCTCCTAAACTAAATAACCCTAACTTGAGCTAATCTTTTCTGGGTTACAGTAGTCCAACCCCAGTCCCTTTTATTATTGTTTGTGCCCGCCTTTGGTACACGTTCAAGCTCCACAATGTCTTTCCTGTGCACTGGTCCCAAAAACTGTTTCACAATATTCCATGTGTGTCTAACCAGTGACTTGTATAGTGGAAGAATAATTTCTTCATCATGTGCATCTATGCCCCCATTTAATAACCCCATCCATCTACTTGCCTTGGCAGCTGCTGCCTGACACTGCTGCTACAATAAAATTTACTGTCCACCAGGATTCCCAAGATCCTTCTCCATGTCCACTTTTCCATTTAACGTGTATCCATGTATGGATTTTTTCCTCCCCATTGCATAACCTTGGGGTTTTTTATTTCGGGGGCGTATTTACGGATGTATTTAACCATCCCTAGCAAATACATCCTGAAAATACGTTCAAATACGTGTCCACAAAGTGTGGCAACGTATTTTTGCGTTTGTAAATACATATCCCCAATTCTCTTTACTATGGGGATTTACGTTGCAAAATACGCCTCCAATAAAGTGACAGGGGACTTAATTTACGATCGTATTTACGGATTATTTACGCCCACAAATACGTTGTCAAAAATACGCCCTCGTGTGAATGACGAGGCATATTTTACATTGGAATCATTGCTAATTCTCAATGATAGCTGCGAATTAGTGTTGAGCGATTTATTAGCGACAAAGTTGAAATCGGCACAGTTTTTATGGTGATCGGATTTTTAAGATTCATGCGATAATTTTAGGTTTTAAAATCTGTGCAATCATCTATTAAGAATCGCGCCTTTTTTCAGGGCTTCCTAGTAATTTTGCGGCAGCAAAACAGATTACAGAAATAGACAGGTGAGATGTGTGGTGCGAACGTTCATGACTGGGATGTGTATGTTGCGATTGGCTAGGAAAAAATCACATGACCTCGCGTTTTAACATAAACAGCCCTTCCTGTTCATGATCAGTGGTCCTCTCAGCGTCTCAATAGCATAAGACGTGCGCCTCTGCCCTCTGTCCAACAGCTCAGCGAAATTAATTCTATTTCTTCCCCTGTAGAAACCTCTACTATTAGCTGTGATTCCTTACAATTTAGTTATAATTAGAGATTGTGAAGATTAATAATCTTTAGTAGAGAATTTAAAGAAAGCATCTACTGCTGTAAAGTCCACGGGGGGGTGGGGGGGCGAGGTGGAGGGGGCCCCCGTGGGCAAAAAACAGAACACTCTAAAAGAATACTGGATCAAGTTTCACCAAGCCATAGTGTAGATCATTGCACGGCAATCGCTTATTATTACAGTTTCTTCTATTGAAAAATTTTCCTGGATATTGGCCCAGCCTGAACTATAGGAAACACATTCCTTTTTCTAGTAACTGCAGGTCTCTTTGTTAGATGCAAAACTCCACTTTTATTATCAAGTATACAATTTCAATAGGTGTTCATTTTCAATTTGGCCCCATTCCAACCTTTGTTGAATATAATCACCTTGTACATAAATTAGAATTCAGCAAGTCACACAGTTGATAGGTCCAAAAAATACCTATGTAATATCCAATAAATTTCAGATAACGTGTTTTTTTTACTTTGCGCGACTACACTTTGTTCATTTGAGGCCCTTGCACTTAAATGTTGAATACTGCAATTTTTAGGTCACCACAGGTTAATTGATAGTGGCCAAAAAATACCTTATATCCGAATACATTTCATATACGTGTTTTTTCACTTGGGGCGCGCCAGCCATTGTTGATAGATCTACTTTGCGCAGTTATATTTGAATCCAGCAATTTTGTTTTTTGATTTAGGATTTGAGAATTAGCTGTGAGGTGCATCTTTAATAAGAGACCTTTTCCAAAGAACTCTATCCATACCTTCTCAAATTTTTATATATCTGAACATGGGAGCGAAATTCGGTGGTAAGCGAGCAAGAGAGGGTAGACATGGAGGTAGAGGTACGAGAGAAGGTCGCCCTTCCAGTGCTGGCGACAACCACGCATGCCAGCGGACATCAGTTGCAGGACCGTCGGGCCCTGTCATCGCCCCCCTTTTGGGGTCAGGGCCCCTGTGAGATTCTCATAACGAACAGGCGTCGCCAAATTCTGTCCTTCGTGGTTAATAGCAACCTGCATCCAGCATCTTAACCTCCACGTCCTCCCAGTCACGGCCACAAATGTCCCGTCCATCAGCAATCACCACATCCGTCCAAACAAGAAGCAGCCCCAAATGTCAACCTCTGTACCCACCACTGTGGAATAATCCCATTTCTGAAGACCTCTTTGATGACAAGAAATGCGGTTGGGGTCAGAAGCATGTTAAAAGATCAAGAGGCCAAAGAGGATGATTTTTCTCTGCTCTGACTCCCAGTTACTGATGCCATCTGAGAGGAGAAGGAAGCGGTCCAATCTGCAAAAATTCCCGGCCGGTCCCGGCAAACGCCTTGCAGTCCCTCTTGCTTGTAGCCCCGCAGCTCCCTGGATGCAGAATGTCCAGGACGACGAAAGTCACTGTGTTGAAGATGATGATGAACGACAATGCGGATCCAACGTGGTCTTCAGCAGAATTTGCTTGCGAGCACTTCATCACTGGGGGGGGACTAGGAGGAAACGATGGGTTAGTGTGGGTCCAGTAACGGTTCACCTCAAAAAAGGAGAGGAGCGATCGCAGAAGACCGCTGATTGATTCCACCAGCCACGGTCTCAGTGCAAACCCGCTCCTCGCTTTAACGCCGTCAAAAAGTCCAGACCTCTCAGCCTGGGCCTTATTTGACCAACCTCTGATTCACACCAGCGATGTCATATGCCGCCTTTGACCGTAAACGCATATAGAGGCAAGAACCTTAGGTGGTAACCACCACCCAACATGTCTATCACGTGCAGAGAATGCCATTAAGTTGAAAATGAGGCTACACTTGGCCAAAAAAGCCAACCGCGCCGGGCTCCAACCACTTTGTCACACACTCTGTCTCCGCCATCCCTCCGCCAACACCAAGCGTTCCTCACAGCTGCCCATGACCTCTCAATCATGAATCAGGGATCACCTCCGCTACCAGCCTCCACCGTCCGCCCGAGTACCACCACACCACCAGATAGACCCATCCACCCCTTCCCTCCTTCCGCCAGTTTGACGACCTGCACCCTTACAGCGGCCATGCCTAAAGCAGCAGCCCATCAGCTCTCCTTCCAGGTTTGTGAGCAGAAGAAACACTTTAACAAACCACAATACCATCCCAAAGCCAAAAGCCCTGAATGTCCGGCATTACCAGGCTTTGGACGCCTTGGAAATGTGGCCTTTCCGTCTGGTGGGACACAGATGGGTTCCGCCACGTCCATGGCCCTCGCCTGCCCCCCAATACAAGATGCAGAAGCAGGGATTTCTTTGCCAAAAAAGCCATCCCTGCCCCTGGCCGAACACGTGTCATCTAAAATTTCAAGCGCGTTGTCCTGGCATCTGTGACCGAAAAGTCCACTGACCACCGACACATGGACTAGTAAGCACGGCCAAGGCCGCTAAATCTTCACTGTGGCTAGCTCACTGGGTGAAGCTGGGATGGATGTGCCCCCTGGGTGACAGTGGCTCTCAGGCTCGTCACACCCGCTCTTACAAAACCGCAGGGATGTGCAGGGTTCATTCTCCCCCCCAAGGTCCTCTGGTGGCATCACGTGCCTAGAAAACCAGGGGAGGCCCCCCCCCCCCCCCCCGTGTAGAAATTAATACTGTTTTTGGAGGACCGACCGCAACGTAAAGCCACACAGCTTCAGGACTGTGGCGACGGCACTACCGCATCGAGACCGAGCGCTGGCTGGGTGACAAGAACCTTGTGCCAGGCAAGTGGTGTGCGATAAACGGCGAAATCTGCGTGGCCGCCCTTAAAGAATCGGAGGCTGGAGCACATCCCTATGGCCTGGCGACATGTCATAACCTTGTCGTCCAGAAATTTTGTAAAGAGCTCTAAACCGGGTCTGGACTGCCCTGCCTGAAAAAGGCCCTCGAAGTCTATAGTTCGCTCTTCCGCCGTTTGCACCCTGCTTCGTCCGCCTGCCTGCGTTTGCAGCGTCAGCTCGCTCTCCCTGTCAACCGTCTCATTGTATGACAGTGGCAACACCCGGGATTCCACCCTCCACATGCTCCAGCGATTTGTGGCAGCAGCGCAAATGCCATTAACTCAGTATGAAGTGACACATGGCCCTGACAAGCAGCGGCGCGGACCCTCGGGGTGTTGAGGCCAACCGAGAGTGGGGCAGGTGAAAGAGCTCTCAGCCGATCCCTTGCATTTTTGAAGACGCCACCAAGATTGTCAGTGCGGACGAAATGCCCTTGTCAGCATGAGCCATTTTGTGATCTTTATTCTGGACGATGTTGGACACTCTGAACAACAGTCCCTGCACGACGGAGGAGAGAGACTGAACAGATGCGGACACGGAGCCTTCTCTCCGTCAAATCCACAAGGCCCAACATGTTGAAGCTTGCCGGAGGCAGCGGAGGAGAGGAGGAGGAGGTATTCCCTAGACACTGAGTTACCGACGTTCCCGTTTCCTTGTAAAGAGGTTAGCGCGAATTTGAGCGGAGAGAAGATGAGGAAGATCAGTTTGCTAGTGCCCCTGGACCCAGAGGCATGGGAAAATCAGCTCCATCTCTCACAATAGTGCGTTGTGAATGCTCCCCATTCTCCCTCCAACTTGATCCTCGCATTAGGCCATCAAAATGAAACAACAGTTTTACTGGTGCCACCCCCCCTGGATCCCCGGTAACACAAACAAAACTCAGCACTTGCACTTCCACCCACCCAAATAGAGAGTAAAATGGCAGGAAAATGGAGACCTTGCTGATTGATCAACTGGAAGACATCTGTTGCGTCCCTGCTTCACGTTTCCCCTAAATTCCGCGCTATGCGCGCGCGCGCGCGAGCGCGTCGACGTGACAGCAGTAGAGCTAAGGCGTAGCGCAGCAGCAGCAGTTCAAGAAGCCTAATGGGTGACCTCTGGCTACCACCCTCACCAACCGCATGCCAATGCAGGGCACACATCCAACACACAGAGACCACGTTTATCAGGGAGCACGACTATCTGCGTCCTTAACACCCGATGTGGTTTTGTAATGTGTTGTAAGGACCCCAATAGACTTCGTATCCAAAATGGACAATGCCCCCCACTGGCTCGTCACGCCATTGACATGTTTTGTCCTCCCACAGCCAGCGTCAATATCTGAGCGGACCTTATCAATGCGTGGAGGTGTACCAGGTATAATGTAATTCCAGACGGCTTTTCACATGTGTTTTGACGTTTTTGACTTTCATCAAATAAGCAGCATGGATCTCTATATGTTGTGGCCTCCAATAGAGAGTCGCGTGAGTGACGACGCGTGAGTGAGAGAGTTGCCGGCTACTTATCATCTTTTATTTCAGAAAGGTACAATCTTGAAACTTTAGTTTTTAAAAGGATCATTTCCTTACTGCAATGTATTCTCTTTTTCCCAACAGTTCATCTTTGCTGGATTTGCTGTGAGATACTGTATAAGACACCAAGTTTAAGACAACACCGTATTCTCCACTTATCCACTTTATCTTTAAGAAGTTTTCGCATTGTCCAAATGGTTTTGGGTCATGTTGCTGTAGATACAGCATAATTATGGTCCTTTGGAACAGAAATGAGCTTTATAAGTGCATTCTCCTTCCCACAATTTTAATAGCGTGGCTGGAAAGTCATATTTATAATTTTTTTGGGGTCATGTAGCCTGTGGTGATAAACTGGAAAAATAATCCATGGTCCCTTTGGAACAGAATGTGGCCTTTTAAGTGCATTTTCTAAATATCAATTCGGATGAAAGTCATATTTTACGGGTCCCTTGTAGCTGTGTAGATAACAGCAAATTATCCATGTCCTTTGGAACAGAATTGTGGATCATCTCTATATATATCACTCTATATCTCTCGCTCACAATTTAACAGTGGATACATAAGTCTTCGTATAATGTTCTTTGGTATTGATATGTGGTGCACACACACACACACACACACACACACTACTATAGTATTTTAAAATGGTTTTATTTATTGTAATTTGGTACGTAATATTTGGGAATTAGGGGAGAATGGGGATGAAGGTTGTTGTTGTTTGGGGGATGTTTGCATGGTATTGAAGATTAGTATAAAGTAATAGTTTTTTTATATTGCTGTTTATCAATGAAATTTGTGAATGATAGTGGGGATTTGGGGAGATGGTAGGGGATTATGTTTAATGTTGTGGTTGGTATAGTTTATGTAATGATTAAATATTTGACTTGGGTGTTTTGATTGTGAGGGTTATGTGAGTTACACACACACACACGTGTATAAATGGTGCACATAATTTGGTTGTTGGTTTTTTTTGTGTTTATTTATTGGAATGAAGTGGGGTTTTGGGGACACACACACACACATTGGTTTTAGTTAGTTTTTTAGGGATGGGTTATTTTGTGGAGGGGAGAGATAGAGATAGATGGAAGCACACACACGGTTATTTGGTATTGTTTTTACATCACTACACACAGGTGGGTGGATTGTAATAGGGTGGTTTGATAGTATGTGTTATTTGTATGTGTATTGGAAGATATGATAGGTGTTTTGGTTTTTTGTTTGAATTGTTTTTGGATAAGTGAGGTATGTAGCACACCACACACACACACACGGAATTGGTTGAGATTGGGGGGAAGATAGATGTAATGTGATTAGAGTAAATGGTAGGTAGGGTTAGGACACACAACACAGGTGGGTGAGAAATTATGAAAGAGAAAGATAGAAGGAGGATGATAGTATGGGGGGGAGGGGATGAAGATGATGGGGATTGGGTTTAAGGAGGGGGTTGTGTGGTAAGGTAGATTGAAGGGAGAATAAGGATAAATATGGTTAAAGAAGGAAAGGATGAGGGGATATGGTATGGGGTGTGATTGGAATGGGGAATAGTTTTGGGGGGGTTTGTAGAAGGGAAGATAGGGGGTTGAGGGGATATGGGGGTTGGATGAGGGGGAAATGTATGTATGGTGTGGGAAATGGGATTAGTTTTGGGGGGGTTTGTAGAAGGGGGATAAGATAGGGGGTTTTTAGGGGGGGGATGTATTGGGGTGTTGGGGATGTAGAGGAAATGTTTGGGTTGTTGGGAATGGGATTAAGTTTTGGGGGGGGTTTGGTAGAAGGGGAAATAGGGTTGAGAGGGGGGATGTATGGGGTTTGAGGTGATGAGGGATGGCATGGGGGGGGGGTATGGGGGGGATTGGGAATGGGATTAGTTTTATGGGGGGGGGTTTGGTAGAAGTGGAGGGGATAGGGGGTGAGGGGGGATGTTTTGGGGGTTGGGGATGGAGAGGGTATGTATTTGTGGTAGGGAAATGGATTAGTTTGGGGGGGATTTGTAGAAGGGGGGAAAAAGGGTAAGGGGGTTTGAGGGGGATTATGGGGGTTGGGATGTAGGAGGAATGGTATGGTTTGTGGGATGGAATGTGATTAGTTTTGGGTGTTTGTAGAAAGGGGAAGGATAGGGGTTGAGGGGATGGATGGGTGTGGGGGAGATGGAGGGGAAATGTATGGTGTGGTTTGGGAATGTGGTTTAGTTTTGTGGGGGGGGTTTGTAGAAGGGGATGAAAGATAGGGGTTTGGGGGGGATGGATGGGGGTAGATGAGAGGGAATTATGGAGTGGATTGGGAATGATTAGGTTTGGTGGGCGGGGATTTGTTTGTAGAAGGAGGGATAGGGGGTTCTGGGGGCTGATGCCTGGTTTAAGGTCCCATGCGGGGTAAAAGACATAGTGAAATTGTGGTGTATTTGTTTGTTATGTGGCTTTTATAACCTAAGTGTGTTGCCTAAGATGTAGCCACGTTATCCATTTGGACTGTTGTGGCTGTTAATTCCAGGCCTTTTTCCTCCAGACCTGTATTTGGTTGTAAGATGAAGGTGTTGGTTGCTTCTCACCATAGACTTTAATGGTCATCGCTCCCATAATCGACTGCCTCACTATCGTAAAAACCTTAACGATGGTGGCCGACTAATCGACTATCGCCCCGATGTCGATATACAAACGTAAAACGCTCAACACTATTCATTATTTGAAACATATTTCGGGACGTATTTGCGGAAATATGTCCGTAAATGCGTCCCGAAATAAGCCGTGTGAACACAGCCTTAGATCTACATTCATTGGATGTTTGGTAAATAATAAAGAAACTTCAATTTATAAATCTTCAAAACAGAAAACAGTGCTGTGGACTTTCTTCTATTTATCAGTCAAGTTAGTCTTTGCTATATCTGTAAGCTGTGGTCAAACTTCTAGTGAATGTGAAGAATCACTGGATACCTTCCACATATGGAGGGTAGGGTAATGCAGTCAATGGAAAATGCTCATAAATTTCAAGCAGACCTGGACACACTGAGTGCTTGGGCATCCACTTGGCAAATGAGGTTTCAATGAGGTTCAATGAGGATAAATGTAAGGTTCTGCCATCTGGGTCAGAATAATCTACAGGCAACATATGTCCCCTAGGGGAGAAACACCAGAAGAATCGCTTGTATTGAGAAAGATCTGGCGTAACTTGTAGATCATAGACTACAGAACAGCATGCAGTGGTCAATCACTGCCTCTAAAGCAAGCGTAGACATTGGCGTGTATTATAAGGATGCATGGACTCCGGGGAACAAGGATAATTCTAACCTGCGTACAAATGCATTGGTGGCTCCTCACCTAGATATGCCGTTCAGTGCTGGCCTCCAGTATATAGGAAAAGAACAAGCAACCAAACTTATAAGAGGAATTGGAGCATTCTTAGTTATGAAGAAGGTTAGTAGAATTGAACCTTATTTAGTCTTGAGCAAAGATGCTTCGGGGGGTGGGGACATGAAAACTTTAATATAAACGGTCCCTACAAAAATATGGGAAAAATAGTTTCCATGTAAAAGCCCCCTCAAAAGACAAGGACATTCCCTTCGCTAGATGAGAAAGGGATTCATCTCCCAGAGGAGAAAAGCGTTTCTCACTGAAACAACAAGGTAATCTATGCAAAATAGCCGCCTGAGGAGCTGGACCACAGCAGGAACAGTTGGAGTTTCAGGACAGGATTAGATACCTACCTGAAAATTGAAAATATTAATACATACTTAAACCATGTAAAATTCCTTGGATCCTGGCTGGTTGAGCTCTGGGGCAGAGATTGTCTCCACTGAGCAGCTTGGTTCTTGCCCCTTGTGGGTTTCAGGGCATAACCAGTGATGAGGCTGGACTTAAAGTCCTGGTCTCACTCCCTTCACCCACAATTTCTCCACCTTTGGTTGAACTTGATGGACACATGTCTTTTTCAACAATACTAACTATGTAACTATGATGCCTCTTTGTATGTCACGTCATTTCCATCTACCTCGTCCCACCAAAGTAACCAATAGGATCAATCTCCAGAATTGTATAAAAATAAATGTGGTCAAACATAATATATTGAAAAGAATTTCCATATAGATGCTAAACATAGCAAACAGATAATATATCAAAGAACTGGTTAGGTTGCCGAAGTCTGTTGGTGAAGAAACTAAAACCTGAGCCTGTCAAGACATAAACTGGGAAACTCTCTGAAAGGAGCAAATTAGTTTAGACAATAAAAGATCTTTTTCACTGGGTGGATAATGAAATGTTATTTCTTCAAAGCGGTTACAGTTTGCAAGCTGCTCTCCCTTGTAACCTTCTCATGTTTGTCCTTAAGGTGGACCCTGGAGATTGGTGGCTCAGACCCGGCTATTGATGATTGTTGCCTTTCATAATCCGGGGCAGAAAAAGGTGGAGGCAGAGTATTAATTATAGCGGCTGTGGACCTCTATGAGCGAGAGCAGCCAATCGGTGCCACCACTCTGTTTTGGAAAGGGAGGTTCATGAATGCAGCATTGGGAGGTAGAGAGACTGTGGGAGCTTCATATCAGATTACAATCCAGGCAGCCTTAGATCTCTTGTGAAAAATAAATTACAGACCTTTGCAACAATGACCCTGTTCTCCAGGAAACACAGGAGAGAAAAAAGAAGGGTTTCAACTGTGGCAGCTCAAGTTCTGTTTAAATAATTAAAATGTATAAGAAGTTTCTGCCCTCCTTCCCCCTCCCAGGTTACCAATACCTGTCTCTTTCTCAAACCTTGGACACAGTTAACCCATTTATCGGATAAGCTCATAATTGTTACAAGGGAACAGGACTGCATCTTGGCATTCCAAGCCCACCGTATAGTTGCATTCGTGGAGTCCTCTGCTCTTGTTCTTTGTGTTAAAGGAGGAACATCTGCCAAACCTGATCACTGAACATCAGTGACAACAATGAAGTCTTACAGCTTATGAAGGGTAATATATGACACATGCAGGGCCAAACAAGACATCATGTATATGCATCCTAGTCCACTAAACATATCAGAGCCCTTTTACTAATTGACACACACACACACACACAGATGGCCCACTGCTCAATTGGATAAAGCATTTCAAATTAGAAATGTTTTTTTGATATACACTGTGCTTTAACTTCTCCACCATTTTTTCTAAGCAAATTGGTGCTATAAGTTAATGCACTGTTTCCTATTTACACCAAAGGCATAACATATTCCAATGGCCTTGATACTTACAATGCCTCTGATACAATATTTACAATCATACAAGGGTCATTCCGAGCTATATATATTATGTTGAAGCGAGCTAGTGTACAGACCATACAAATATCTAACAACTTAGATTCCGCCAACAACTTTAATTCAGTCACCAGCATATCCGCTTTGGAGTTTATTAACTTTGCGGAATGTAGCTAAGTTGAGTAGAGTTGGAGACAAAGTATTAAAATATGAGTAATATTTGCATTGATAATGTATTTTGATCACACATACTGAATTGTTACAATAGAGGTGAACCAGTGTTTCCTTTCTCACCCAAAAAAAAAAAATGTAAAAAAAATTAAAAAGTAGAAAACTCTTGGGGCGACATGTATGAACGGGACTTGCACCATTTTCGGTGCACTCTAGAGCCATAAAATGTATGACCAGGTGCACTCCAACTTTGGTGCGATATGTGCTTTTTTAATTGCGCCAAAGACACTTGTAATACGTCCCAAGGATTAGGTGTTTCTGGGGAGTCGCACCACATACATAGATTAGACAACATTTATGATTCTTTGCCACAAACTAGGCGCAGAACAGTTAGAACAGCCAGATCAGGTAAAGGTGGTGCCTGATCCAGACTTGTTTGTATTGACTCAACACTGGCCCTAAGTATGACCTGCAGAAGAACAGAACCAGGGAAAGAGTGTGCAGAGCCAGACCCTGTGGTATTGGCTCTTACACTGCCCTTATGTATGACCTTCAGAAGAAAACAGCCAGACCCAGGGTAAAGTGTTGCCAGAGCACAGACTGTTGTATTGAGACTCTACACAAGCCCTATGTATGACCTGCAAGAGAACAGACCAGGTAAAGTGTGCCTGATCCAGACCTGTGGTAATGGCTCTACACTGCCCTGTATGTATGACCTGCAGAAGAACAACCAGAACAGTAAAAGTGGTGCCTGAGCAGACGTGGTAATTGCTTTCTACACAGCGCCCTGTGAGTATGACCTCAGAAGAAGCCAGACCAGGGTAAAGGTTGTGCCTGAGCCAGACTTGTGGGTATTGGCTCTACACTGCCCGTAATGTAAAGACCTGCAGAAAACAGCCAGCCAGGTAAAGTTGGTGCCTGAGCCAGAACATGTGGTATTGGCTTCTAACACTGCCCTGTATGTATGACCTGCAGAAGAACAGCCAGACCATGGGTAATGGGGCGCCTGAGCCAGACCTGTGGGTTTTGACTCTACACTGCCCTGTATTTATCACCTCAGAAGAAACAGGCTCATACATTCTGGTTCATTCTACACTGCCTTAAAAGTGATTTAGAACGGTCCTGTCAGTGCCAGATTCATACATATTGCCATTGGTGTTGGAAGTTATGGCAGTGTGAAACCTCAGTACGTTGGTAGATAACTGCACAAAAGGAAATTAGTTGTAACGTCATCTAAATAATACATACAATTAAATGATAACAATAAATATAGTAGAATAATGTGAATTGCATGAAAGCAATATTAGGAGGTTAGCTATAAATCATTCTTTATCCTACAACATGCGAACATGTAGAAAGGGTCGTTTTAATGTCTGGCATCAAATGCGCCAAAGTGATTACTCTGTCCAATTTCCCGAAGTATGGTGTGTACGAATGGAATGTGTCTGGCACTTTTTTAATCTGGCCCGACAACTTTGCCTAATGCCGCCAAAGATGTGTGGCCATTCTGGGGGACAATTCTAGGGATGTGGCGCACCACATTCGTACTACTAGACATATTTATGAATGTGGCTCAGCAAAAACTAGGCGCATTGACGCGTTCGAACATGCACGTCAATGTGTCTGCTTGAGCCTGAAGGGAGTCCGAAATAGAGCTAGATTTTCTGTTGGTGCAAAAAGTTATCCCTATTTAATAACTTATAACAATTAAAATAGTGAAAACCCGCACATCCAAAACTTTTCATATATTCAGGCACATATTTTACATGGGAAAAAAGATGCAAAAAATTGTGGCAGAGGCGCCAAGTATACATACATGTCGCCCCATAGAGACATTAGGGCAATACATGAAATTCTCTATTGCCATTTTTTTGGCCAGATATTGCTGGTACCTATCTCTCTTGGTATGAACAGCGCGCGCGCGCGCGCGCGCGCGAGCGAAAGCTAAACTTGCCCACAATGTCCGCCTGACGACACATTTTAATGCGTGGGGCCCCAAATACAAAGCTTGGCGCAATGACACTCCATGCACCAATTGAGAGCGAGTGATGAGAGATGTGAAAAAATGTTTGCCACAATAACACTTTTTCAATTCTCCGTCATATTATACACTCCTCTATACCATTCAGAACTGGTCTGTTCGTCGCCGTTACATATATGCTACATCAAATTCATAGATGTCGCCCCAAAAATCTTCACATATATCATGAACGTGGGACCATGAATAGATTATACTGTTTTGCTACCTGAAACACAGGGTTGGAAAATCAGTGACACCTGTTCAAACTCTTGGTGCCGAGAGAGCGAGATGCGCCAGATCAATGTAACGTGCACACACTTAAGTAAAACTCACTGGTATTAATAGTAAGAAACATGATAAAACACACACACACACACACACATTATGATTTGTCATTTTGAATAATTCTTCTTCTTCGATTAGCAAACAATAAGACAAATCGCTCACGTAGTAAGATTATCATTACCTTTAAATGTGGTGTATTCACTGATGTTGAATAATTTTGGTGTAATTGTATAGATTTGATTATATATCACACACACACACACAATTGATGGGATTTTTGGGGTACTATCTCTCTTGATGGGAAATTATCTATATATATAAAACTTATACATAAGGTAGGAGACATAGATAGAGAGAGTTTAGTGTTTTAAATAATTTTTATATAAAAAAAATATACTTGACATTGATGATGGTGAGGGTTGTGTGATATGGTGGGGGTATTGACACACGATTTTTGTCTTTGGTTATGATTATTTTGTATATGGGTTTTTGGTTATGTGTTTAGTTATTAGGGTGGTGGGGGAGTTTGGGTTTGGTTAAGTATTTTTAGTGATTTTGGTATTTGATGTTGGGGGTTGTGGTGGGTGATGGTTAGTAATGTTATTATTGGTTTAAATTGTGTGTATATATAGTTTGATTTAAGGTTTATGATTTGGGATTTGTTGATGGGATAGTAATTGAATAATGTGTGGGTTATGGTGTATATGTTTTGTAAATAAGGGTTTGGTGAATTATTGTTTTTTATATTAATTGGTTGTATTGGATATGTGTAGATAATTTGGGAGTAATATTTGTATTTGATGAATGATTTTGGTTATTGGAGAAGTATGTTATCAATTTATGATGGTTTAGTGGTGTGATTTTATGTAGGATGTTTGTAGTGTTTTTGTGGATTTATTTTTTTTAATCTTAAAAATTTTTATTGTGAATTGGAGTTATGGCGCAATAATTTTGTATGGGCAGTTTCGCACAAACTTTCAAACGCATTAAAAAATGTGTCGTCAGGCGCCGACATTGTGCAAAGTTTAGCTTTCATGCTGTTCATTACATCTATAGAACCAACAATATCACTCCAAAAAATGTCAATACGCCGAATCTATAGACTTGCCCTAATGATACAACTATGGGCGACATGTAATGGAAACTTGCGCCTCACACAATTTTTTATGCATCCTTTTTTCCCCCATGTAAAATGTGCCTGAATATATGAAAGTTTTGGATGTGCGGTTTTTCCAACTATTTTACTTCTGTATAAGTTAATAAAATAAGGGAAACTTTTTTTGCCCCATACAGAAAATCCCTAGCTCTATTTCGAACCCTCAGCCTCAAGCAGACCACAATTGACCAGTGCCTGTTTCCGCACAGTAATGATGCGCCTAGTTTGCTGACCTACATTCATAAATATGTTCTAGTAGCTACGAAGGAGGTGGCGCCCCACAAAAAACTCCCTAGAATAGCCCCCAGAATGCCCACACACCTTTCATCTTTTGGCGCGTCCCACGGGGCCAGCTTTAAAAAGGTGGGACCAGAACACATATCATATCTAGAGCGAGCAGAGCGCGAAGAGACATCTTACACACACACACACACACACACACACACTTCGCGCATTTGATGCCAGAACATTAAACTGCCTTCATTACATTCGCGCCCCATGGTGTATATTAAGATGAGTTACACACACACAAAATCCTAATTTTATTGATTTCCCCAGATCTCCCTCACATTAAATATTTTTTTGTATAATATGTTGGGTTTTGTTTGTCGACATATTATGGTTGGGAATTGTGGAAGGTGTGTTATGAATAAGGTAAGGTTTATATAGGAATATTTATAATCAAATTTGATTTTGGTTGTTGACACACACTATGTAATGTAATGTGAATATTGATAGGTAGATGGGTTGTTTGATAGATGTTGGTTGGTGAAAGGGCAGGGGGGTGACACTGTATGGATTGGTGGTGGATTGTAATAATTTTGATGGCGAATGGAGAATTAGGGTTAAATGGAGGGATGTTATTAGAAGGATGGTATTTATTTCTGGGATGTGTTGTGAATTGTTGTAATAATTGTACATGGATATGGGATAATAAGGGTTAAATGGGGAGTGGAGGGGAGATGAAGAATTAATTTATGGGATTGTGTGTGAAATTTTTAATATTGTATGGAGATGATAATAAGGTTTTTATAAAAAGGGTATGGAGGGAGGAGGATGGAATGTTATATATGAGAGGGGGTTAATTGTAAAAGTAGGAGATGGATAAATAAGGGTGTTATGGAGTGGAGGGTAGGGAGAGGATGGTATGTATTTAAGGGATTGGTGTGATTTGTAATAAGGAAGGGATATTGTGGATAATAAATGTTTTTAAAAGGGGAGGTGAGTATGAAGGGATGTTAAGTGGGGATGGGTGGTGATTTTTATTTATTTGGAGGGAGATGGAGATAATAAGTTAAAAGGGTAGGGAGGGATGGATATGGAAAATGTATGTATGGGATGTGGTTGTGAATTTTAATATGGTAGGGAATGGATAATAATTGTAAAAATGGAAGGTTACAGGTAAGGATGGTATTATTTGGGATGGGTGTGGGAATTGTATATTGGATGGAGATGATAATAATGTTGTAAATGGTGAGGGGAGGGGAGTTATGGTATGGACAGAATATGGTTGTGTAGATTTGTTTATGTTATTGTGATTTTAATTGTTTGTGGTGAGTAGAAAAATGTTATTTAAAAATTGAAAGTGAATTGTAGTTTTAAATTGTGTATTTGGAGAATTTATATGGATAATTTTAGATAAATAAAGTTTGAGTGCCAACCCTTTTCATACATTCTTTATTGGCTCTAAGTGCACCAGAAAACTGGGGCTGTCCCGTTTCATCACATGTCGCCCCATAGAGTTTTCCCTCTAAATTTTTAAATTTTTTTTTTAACATTTTTTTTTTTTTGGGTGAGAAAGGATACACTGGGTTCACCCTCCTGCGCTAGAGGTACTAATTCAGTATGTAATCAACAATACATTACAATTGGCAAATATTACTCCATATTTTAATACTCTTGTTCCTATCTTACATACTTAGCTACATTGCAGCAAAGTTAATAACTCACAAGCGATTGCCTGGACTGAATAAAGTTGTGGCGGAATCTAAGTTGTTAGATATTTGAGGTCTGTACACTAGCTCGCTCAACATACAATATTAATTAGCTCCTGGATGACCATTGTATGTTGAAAATATTGTATCCTGAGGCCATTGTAAGTTAAAGGACCATTGTATATGTTTTTGCCTTTGGTTGTAAATAGAAACAGCTGCATTAACTTATAGCAAACAATTTGCTTAAAAATGGTGAGGAATTTAAGCACAGTGTATATCAAAAAATGTCTAAATTTGAATGCTTTATCCAAATGAGCAGTGGGCCATCTCTATTCCTATGTATATTGGGTCAATTAGTAAAGGGCTCTGATATGTTAGTGACTAGATGCTATACATAGATGCTTGTTTGCCGCTGCATTCATATATACCCTTCATAAGCTGTAAGACTTCATTGTTGTCACTGATGTTCAGTGATCAGGTTTGGCAGATGTTCCTCCTTTAACACAAAGAACAAGAGCAGAGGACTCCACGAATGCAACTATACGGTGGGCTTGGAATGCCAAGATGCAGTCCTGTTCCCTTGTAACAATTATGAGCTTACCGAAAATGTTTCACTGTGTCCAAGGTTTGAGAAAGAGACAGGTATTGGTAACCTGGGAGGGGGAAGGAGGGCAGAAACTTCTTATACATTTTAATTATTTAAACAGACGTTGAGCTTCCAACAAGTTGAAAACCCTTCTTTCTTTTTCATCTCCTGGTTTGTTTCCTGGAGAACAGGGTCATTGTTGCAAAGGTCTGTAATTTATTTTTCACAAGAGATCTAAGGCTGCCTGGATTGTAATCTGATATGAAGCTCCCACAGTCTCTCTACCTCCCAATGCTGCATTCATGAACCTACCTCCCCTTTCCAAAACAGATGTGGTAGGCAACCGATTGGCTGCTCTCACTCCGCTCTCATAGAGGTCCATCAGCCGCTATATAATTAAACTCAGCCTTCCACTTTTTTTTCTGCCCAGGATATTAAATGCAGACGAAATCATCATAGCCCGGGTCTTGAGCCACAATATCCCAGGGTCCACCTTAAGGACAAACAATTATAAGGTTACAAGGGAGAGCACTTGCAAAACAGTAACCGCTTGGATGAAATATAAAACATGTCATTATCCCACCCCAGTGAAAAAGATCTTTAATGTTCTAAACTAATTTGCTCCTTTCCATAGAGTAACCCAGTTTAAGTCATGAAAGGCTCAGGTTTTAGTTGTTCTTCAACCAACAAAGAACCCTTCGGCAACCTAACACAAGTTCTTGATAAATTATCTGTTTGGCTAATGTTTTAGCATCTATATGGAAATTCCTTTTCATATATTAATTTTGAACACAATTATTATTAAATACAATATTCTGGAGATTGATCCTATTGGTTACTTTGGTGGGACGAGGTAGATGGAAATGACGTGACATACAAAGAGGCATCATAGTTACATAGTTAGTATTGTTGAAAAAGACAATGTAGTCCAACAAGTTCACAGACCAAAGTGAGAAAAGTTGGGTGAAGAGAGAGAACAAGGACTTTAAAGTCCAGCCTCATCACTGGTTTAAAATGGGCCCTGAAACCCACAAAGGCAAGAACCAATCTGCTCCAGAGTAGACACCATCTCTATCTCTCCCCAGAGCCTCCACCGAGCCAGGATCCAATTATTACCATGGTTTAATATGTATTAATAATCTTCAATTTCAGTAGGAGTAACATCTAATCCTTTTCCTGATACATCCCACTGTTCCTGCTGTGACCGACTTCCTCAGGCGGGCTATTGCATAGATCACAGTTCTTACAGTGAGAAAACGCTTTTCCCCCTCCCTCAGGAGATTGAAAATCCTTTTTCCTCTCCTAGCCGAAGGAAATGTCCCCTTGTCTTTTGAGGGGGCTTTTACAATGAAACTATTTTTTCCTCCCCATACTTTTTGTAGGAAACCGATTTTTATAATAAATTAAATCATGTCCCCACCCCCCGAAGCCCATCTTTTCTCAAGACTAAAATTAAAGTTTTCAATTCTACTAACCTCTCTTCATAACTAAGATGCTCAATTCCTCTTATAAGTTAGGTGCTTGTCTTTTCTATATACTGGAGCCCAGCACTGAACAGCATATTCTAAGTGAGATACCGCACCAATGCTTTTGTACAGCGGTAGAATTTACAACATCCTTTGTCCCGCGAGTCCATGCCTCTTATAAAACACGCCAATGTCTTACTTTGCTATTAGAGAGAGCCGACTGATTGACACTGCAGGTCTGTTCGATAGTCTATTCATGATACACAAGACAAACGGCCCATGAATCTTTCTCAAACAAGAGGCCGATTCTCCGAGTGTTTTTCGTCTCCCCCCTAGGAACTTAGATTGCCTTAGATTATTTCTACCACCCAGATGCAGAACCTTAATTTATCCACATTGAACTCATTGAACCTCATTTGCCAAGTGGATGCCCAGAGCACCTCAGTGGATGTCCAGTCCCGCTTGAAATTTATGAGCATTTTCCATTGACTGCATTACCCTACCCTCCATATGTGGAAGGTATCCAGTGATTCTTCACATTCACTAGAAGTTTGACCACAGCTTACAGATATAGCAAAGACTAACATAACTTATGACTGTAAATAGAAGATAAAGGATCCACAGCACTGTTTTCTGTTTTGAAGATTTATAAATTGAAGTTTCTTTATTATTTACCAAACATCCAATGAATGTAGATCTAAGGCTGTGTTCACACGGCTTATTTCGGGACGCATTTACGGACATATTTCCTCCGCCAAAATACGTCCCCGAAATATGTATTCAATTAATGAATAGTTTGAGCGTTACGTTGGTCTATCGACATCGAGGCGATAAGTCGCGATAGTCGGCCAACCATCGATTAGGTTTGTTCGATAGTTGAGCAGTCCGATTAGAGAGCGAGTGACCATAAGTCTATGGAGAGCAATCAACACCTTCATTCTTTACACCCAAACAGGGCTGGATAAGCTGGAATTAACTAGCCACAACGTGTCAAATGATTACGACGTGCTAACATCTTTAGGCAAACCACTACAACTTAGGTTTTAATAAAAGGCCACAGAAAAAAAAGTCACAACACTATTCCTTAATCCCTGTCTTTGTACCACACGCATGACCCCTTAAACTCTGCATCAGCCAACAAATTAAAAAGTGCCCAGAAGGCAGTATATTTGAACCATCCAATTTTTACTCCCTTTGAACTGTAACATTTTGAATATCCCAGACCTGGGAAAAACGCCAATGACTCCAAAACCCCCCCGCAATGAACCCCCACATTAAAGTGCCGGAAAAAGAGTCTTTTCAACCACAATTTTAGTTCACTGGACATTTTACTAACCTGTCCTGGGCCACAGCATGAGGCCCCATAACCTGCAATTACCCCAGATTAAAAGTGCCGGAAAAAGTAGTCCTTCAACCACCATTTTAGTTGACATGAACATGACTATACCTTCCCTGGAGACCGCAGTAATGACCATAAACCTGTCTGACCTGACCCCCAGATTAAAAACGTACCCCGTAAAAGGAGTCTTGAAACCCACCATTTTTAGTTGAACTGGAGCAGTAACTATATCGTCCCCGTAACCGCAGAATGACCATTAAACCTGTCTGATCCACTGATTAAAAAGTGCCAGAAATAGGAGTCTTTCAAACCACCATTTTAGTCTGAAATTGGACATTGACCAAACCTGTCCCCTGGACTGCAAGCATGAACCTTTTAAACCTGGTCTGACCCACAGATTAAAAAGGTGGCCCGGAAAAAAGTCTTTTCAACACCTTTAGTTGATCTGGACATTGACTATACCTTTCCTGGAACCGCAGTATGACCATAAACCGATCTGCACACCCAGATTAACAAAGCAAAAAGGATTCTTTCACCACTCACGAGATGTAGTTGAACCTGGACATATACCAGTTCCCTGTCCTGGCCACAGTATGACTCTCATTAAACCTGTCCCCTGACCAGACCCCCCAGATGAAAAAGTGCCCACACACAAAAAACAACTCTTTTCAACCACCTTTTGTTTGACACACACACACACACACACACACACACACACATGTCCTGTTGCAACAGCAATGGACCCAGGCCCACACAGTGACTGGTGGTTTGCGGTATAGAACCCTCTTACTGTCGTTCTCTATAACCAACGCAAGTTAAAATGCCACTGATGACCAGGCAAACACACACACACACACATCCAAGCACGAGTGCGGATAGCGGGTAGTGTGGAACTACTCAGCCTTCCTCAGTACGTCTAGGACCTGGGAGAGATTTTACACTTCATTGTTTGTGTGAGACCCATTTGCGACTTCACTCGGAAATACTGAGTGGTAACCCGCTCCTTATCTCACACAAATCACTATATATCTCTCTCTATATTTTGTTCTTCATAATACAGAGTTGTGCGATTTCCAGTGTGAGATGGTGTTAGATTAGATGAGGGGGAAATTGTGGTCGTGCGATGAGAAAGCGGAGGAGATATCTGTAATGCTACCCCATAATCAATGCATATATATAACATAATATTAAACATTTTCAGGGACAAGAAAAGGGAAATATTATTTTGTTTTTTTTAATGCACACACATGATGTTTTGGGGTCGGGTTAGTGTGCGAGTTTTATATGGGGGGTTGTTTGTTGGTTGTGAATTGTTTTAGAGGTTTGGTTTTTGGTGTTTTTTGGTGGAGATTTAATGTGGTTTGAGTTGTGTTTTGATTAATTATAGTGGAATTTTTATTTATTTAAAGTTTATTAAGTACTTTTAATTTTTAGTAATTCTAAATATTAAATGAAATAGAGTGTATTTTTGAATTAAATGTAATGTAAAACAAAATTTTTTTTATTAGTAGACTAATTTTTTTAATATGATGAAATGTCTTTGAAAAATAAAAAATAAATTGATTTGCTTGTAAACCATGTGCATAGTTGGTTCATGGTAATATTATGTCTGGTTAATAAAACATTTTTTTTTTTAATAGGACCTATTATTGCTGCGCATTTCAAAGCAGCATACCCAAAAAATGATTAAAAATGACTTCTCTTCCTCAGACCACTGTTTAAAAATTGTGGAGGAAAATGCCTAACTTATGAAAACCACATTTCTTTCCAAAAAGGGACACAATGATTAAATTGCTGTATCCTCACAGCACAAATGACCCCAAAAAGTTATAAAAAATGACTTCTCAGCACTATTAAAAATTGTGAGGAGAAATGCCCACTTAAAAAGCCACATTTCTGTTCCAAAAGGACCATGATTATTGCTGTACTTCTCACAGCTACAATGAACCCCCCCCAAAAAATTAATAAATATGACTTCCTCATGCCACTTTAAAAATTGTAGGAGAATTCCACTTACAAGAAGCCACATTTCTGTTCCAAAGACCAAATAAATAATAGCTGTATCCCCTCACAGCACATGAACCCCAAAAACCATTGACAATGCGAAAACTTCTTAGAATAAAGTGAGTAAATGGAATACGTGTTGACATGAAACCTTGGACTTTTTACAGTCTCCTCACAGCAAACACCAGCAAAATGAAACTGTATGGGAAAAGATAATAACAAATTGCAGTAAGAAATGATCAATTTAAAAAAAATTTTCAAAGAGGACCATTTTCTGTTTGAAAAAGAATGTGAATAGATCCGGCACTAATCTGACCACTTCGGGCAATTGGGGGCCACAACATCATCAGAGATTCCATGCCTGATACATCTTGAATGAAAGTCAAAAAAAAAACGATCCACATATCTGTGGAAAAAAGCCCTGATGCTTTTGTCTGTAATGAACACCACCAGCTGTGCTGAGGTCCGCTCTATATAATGACGCCTGGCTGCTGGGCCAGGACAACATGTCAATGGCCGTGACGAGCCAGCACGGGGGCCATTTGTCCTGTCAATTTTGGATTAACCCAGGAAGTCCCTATTGGTTCCCGGAAACACACATACAAAAACACGGTGTTAATAGCAGATAGTCGGCACATGATCTTAAAGCTGGTCTCTGTGTGGTTTGATGTGTGCCCTGGCATTGCAATGCGTTGGTGAGGAGGTAAACAAAGAATTGCAGAGGTCACCCAATTTAGCATCTGCCCACCTTTCCTGCTGCTGCCCCCGCTACGCCAAACTTGGCACTCTAACTACTGCTGTCACGTCGCTGATGTTGTTCCCACCTGACATTGGGGAACGTGAAGGCAGAAACGTCAACCGAGTCTCCAGTTGATCAATCAGCAAGGTCTCCATTTCCTGCATTTTACTCATCTATTTGGGTGGGAAGGAAAGGAAGTGCTGAGTTTTTGTTTTGTACCTTGGGGATCCAGGAGGGTGCCACCCAGTAACTTGGTTGTTCATTTTGGATGGCCTTATGCGAGATCCATGTAGAAGGAAATGGAGCATCCAAGCACTCAGTGAGAGATGGAGCCTTGATTTCCCACCAAGCCTCTGGGTCCAGGGGCACTAGCAAACTGATCTTCCTCCTCATCTATTTCCGTCCCTCCCCCTCAAATTCGCGCCAACCCTTTTCCAAGGCAGGGACGTCGGTTAACCATCAATGTCTAGAATTAACCCTCCTCCTTCCCTCCTCCAGCTGCCTCCGCACAGCTTTTCAAACCAACTGGGAGGGCGTTTGGCCCTTGTGGATTTTTGAATTTTTTGACGGAGAGAAAGGCTCCGTGTTCCGAGCAATCCATCTGTGTCCGACTCCTCCTCCGTCGCTGCGGACCTGATTGTTTCATCAGAGTGTCCAAAACGATCGTTTTCCAGAACTAAGATCAACCAAAATGCTCATGCTGACCCAAGGGCATTGTCCCGCACTGACAATCTGGTGCGTCTTCCAAAACAGGCAAGGAGGGTGCAGAGCTCCTTCCCACACAGCCTCCACTCTCCCGGTGGCTCAATACACCCACCCCGAGGTCCGCGCACGCTGCTTGGTCAGGCCATGTGTCACTTCATACTAGCGTAATGGCATTGCGCCTGCTGCCACAAAATCTGCTGGAGCATCGTGGAGGTTGGGAATCCAGCGTTTTTGCCAACGTCCAACAATGAGATACGGTTGACAGGGAGGCACGAGCTGAACCGCTGCAACGCATGCCAGGCGGGAGAAGACGAAGCAGGTGCAAACGGCGGAAGTAGCGAACTTAGACTTCTCGAGCCTTTTTTCCCAGCAGGCAGGTCCAGACCCGGGTAGCACTCTTACAAATTTCTGGGAGACAAGGTTCATGACATGTGCCAGGCAAAAGGATGTGCTCTCAGCCTACCTGATCTTAAGGGCGGCCAGCAGATTCGCCCGTTAGCGCACAATCACACCGTTGCTGGCGCAACAAGGTTTCTTGGTCCTAACCCCAGCCAAGCGCTCGGTCTCGTTTGCGGAGTGGCCGTTTCCACTAACTCCTGACCCTGTGTGTGGACCGGACTCCAAAACAGATTAATTTCAACACGGCCCTGGTTTCTCAAGGCACGTGAATGCCACCAGAGGACCTTGGGGAAAAAACCCTGCACCATCCCTGCGGTTTTGAAGAGCCGTGTGCGAAGCCTGAGAGCCTCTGTCCAACCGGCCCCAGGGACAACCACCCCACTCACCCGTAGAGCTGCACCCACAGAGATATAGCGGCCTTGGCGCGTGCTTTACAGTCCCATGTGTCGGTGTCAGATGGACTTATTCCGGACACAGATTCAGGACAACCAGCGCTTGAAAATTTAGATGACACGTGTCTGCCAGGGCAGGATGGCTTTTTTTTGGCAAAGAAATTCCCTGCTCAGCATCTTGTATTTGGGGGCAGGCGAATGCCGTAAGACGTGGCGGAAAAACCCAATCTGTGTCCACCAGAACGGAAAGGCAACATTTCCAAGTGCCAAAAGCCTGGCAATGCCGTAGCATTCATACTTTGGAGCTTTGGATGGTTTGGGTTTAAAGTGTTTCATCTGGCTCCATCACGAACCCTGGAAGACAGAAGGCTGCGGCCTGCTAGACAGGCCCGCTGTAGTAAAAGGCGGTGCAGGTCGTCAAACTGGGCCGGGAAGAGAAAGGGGTAAGGATGGTCTCCTGGTGGTCTGGTGGTACTTCCCGGTGCGACAGGTGGGAGGCTGAAGCGGAGGCTGATCCCTGATCATTGACTCTGAGAGACCATGGGCAGCTGAGGAACCGCTTGGTGTTGGCGGGAGAGGCGGAGACGAGAGTGTGTGACAGTGGTTGGAGGCCCTGCGTCGGTCTGGCGTCTATTTTTTGGCCAATTTTTCCTCCATTTCCAACTAATGATTCTCTGCACGTGACTAGTCATTTGGTGGTGGTTCAACCCACCTAAGGTTCTTGCCTCTACTGTATGCGTTTTAACGTCGGGTAAAGGCGGCATAGACATCGCTGGGTGAATCAGAGGCTTGGTCAAAGAAAGGCCCCAGGCTTGAGAGGTCCTGGACCTTATGAACAGGCGATAAAAGCGAGGAGCGGGGTTTGCACCTGACCGTGGCTGGTTGGGAAATCATATCAGCGGTCCCTTCTCTGCCGATCGCCCCTACTACTCTCCATTTTTCGAGGGTGGAAACCCGTACGGACACAACCCCATCGTCTTCCTCCTCGTCCAGTGATGATGTGCTCGCAAAGCAAATTCTCCTGAAAAAACCTACGTTGGATCCGCATGTCGTCCTCCATCATCATCAACACAGGTAGTACTTTTGTCGTCCTGAATACATCTGCATTCCAGGAGCTGCGGGCTTACAAGCAAGATGGACTGCAAGGCTTGCGATCCAGGCCGGATTTTGCAGATTGACTCCGGTTTTTTCCTTCTCCTCCTCTGATGGCATCAGTAACTGTGCGTCAGAGCAAGAGAGAAATATCCTCTTCTTTGGCCCTCTTGAATCTTTTTTAACATGCCTTCTACCCCAACCGCATTTTGTCATCAAAGTGGTCTCAAAAATGAATTATCACGTGGTGGACACAGAAGTTGACATTGGGCTGGGCTTCAGTGGACCCGGGATGCAGGTGATGCTGATGACGACAATTTGTGTGGCCGTGACCTGGAAGAAAAACTGAGAGGTAAGACTGCTGGATCCTCTTGATGGACAGATATTGCGAACGCGGGGGGGTTCGTTACTGATCTATCTCACTCTCTCTAGCAGGGCCCGTGACCCAGGATGACCAGGCCCCGACGGTCCCTCGCAAACAGATGATCCGCTGGCATGCGTTTGTCGCCAGTCACTAGAAGGCGCACCTTCTCCTTCTCTCGTACCTCTACCTCCATTCCTACCCCTCTCTTGCCTCGCTTACCCACCTGAATTTCGCTCCATGTTCAGAAAATAAAAAATTGAGAAGGTATGGGGAAAGAGTTTTTTGGAAAGTCTCTTATTTAAAAGATGGGCACTCACACAAGCCTATTCTCAAATTCCCTCAAATCAAAACAAAATTGCCGGATTCCCAAACATATACTGCAAAGTGATCTATCAACAAAGCTGGCCCTGCCGCCAAAGTGAAAAAACCAACACGTAGTCTTGACATGTAATCTCGGACAAATAAAAGGTATTTTTTTGGCAACCTATCAGATCACCTGTGTGACCTAAAAAATTGCAGTGATCACATTTAAGTTGCAAGGTGCCTTCAATGACAAAGCTGGTAGTTTTGCGCCAAAGTAAAAAAAACCACGTATCTGATATTATTATTCGGATATTTACAAGGTAATTATTTTGGCACCTATCAACCTGTTGGCTGAACTTGCTGAAACTTCTAATTTAAGTAAAAAGGTGAAATATAATCAACAAAGGTGGAATAGGGCAAAATTGAAAAATGAACACCTATCTGGAAATGTTATACTGATAAATATAAAAGTGGGAGTTTTGCATCTAACAAAGAGACCTGCAGTTACTAAGAAAAGATGTGTTTTCCTTATAAGTTCAGGCTCGCCCAATTATCCAGGAAATATTTCATAGAAAACTGTTTTAATAATAAAGCTATTGCAGTGCAATGTCTACACTAAGTCTTGGTGAACTTTATCCAGTATTCTTTATAGAGCTTGTCTGTATTTGCCCACGGGGGCCCCCCCTCCACCTCCCCCCCCCCCCCCCACCCTCCCCCGCCCCCCCCGTGACTTTACAGCAGTAGATGCTCCTTTAAAATTCTCTACCTAACTATATAAAATCTTCCAATCTCTAATCTAACTAAATTGTAAGGATCACAGCTAATAGTAGAGGTTTCTCTGTGAAGAAATAGAATAATTTCGCTGAGCTGTTTGGACAGAGGCAGAGCGCACGTCTTACTGCTATGAGACGCTGAGAGACACTGATCATGAACAGGAAGGGCTGTTCTATGTAAAACGAGGTCATGTGATTTTTCCAGCCAATCGCAACCATACACATCCCAGTCATGACGTCGCACACACATCTCACCCTGCTCTATTCTGTAATCTGATTTGCTGGCCGCCAAAATTACAGGAAGCCCTGAAAAAGGCGCGATCTTAATAGATGATGCACAGATTTTAACCTAAATTATCGCATGATCTAAAAAATCCGATCACCATAAAAACTGTGCTGATTTCAACTTTGTCGATAATAATCGCTCAACACTAATAATGAACAATTAGATTAGCATTGATTCCAATGTAAAATATGCCTCGTCATTCACACGAGGCGTATTTTTGCAACGTATTTGTGGGCGTAAATACATCCGTAAATACGATCGTAAAATTAAGTCCCCTGTCACTTATTGAGGCGTATTTTGCAACGTAAATCCCTATAGTAATGAATGGGGAATGTATTTACAACGCAAAATATGTGCTAAATTTGTGACACGTATTTGAAACGTATTTCAGGACGTATTTGCGGATGTAAATACATCCGTAAATACGCCCCGAAATAAACCCCAAGGTTATGCACATGGGGAGGAAAATCCATTACATGATTACACGTTAAATGGAAAAAGTGACATGGAGAAGGACTTGGGAATCCTGGTGGACAGTAAATTTATTGTAGCAGCCAGTGTCAGGCAGCAGCTGCCAAGGCAAGTAGAATGATGGGGTGTATTAAAAGGGGCATAGATGCACATGATGAGAACATTATTCTCCCACTATACAAGTCACTGGTTAGACCACACATGGAATATTGTGAACAGTTTTGGGCACCAGTGCACAGGAAAGACATTGTGGAGCTTGAACAGGTACAAACAACAAAAATAATAAAAGGACTGGGTGGACTACAGTACCCAGAAAGATTAGCAAGATTAGGGTTATTTAGTTTAGAGAAAAGATGGCTTTGGGGGACTTCATAAATATGTTTAAATACATCAAAGGTCAATATAGAGATCTCTCCCAAGATTTATTTATACCCAGGGCTGTATCTAGAACAAGGGGGCATCCTCTACGTCTTGAGTAAAGAAAGTTTCTACATAAACATAGAAAGGGATTTTTATTGTAAGAGCAGTGAGACTGTGGAACTCTCTGTTAGTGAATTCACCATGACAAGTCCCTCTGGCAGAGTTCAAAACGGGTCTGGATACATTTCTAGATGCAATAATATAACAAGTTATAGTGACCAGGATTCTGGAGAAGGGGCTGGATACATTTCTAGATGTATTTATATAACAAGTTATAGTGACCAGGATTCTGGAGAGGGGTCATTGATCCAGGGATTTATTCTGATTGTCAGATTGGAGTCGGGAAGGAATTTTTCGCTAAAATGAGGACAATTGGCTTCTACCTCATGGAGGGTTTTTAGCAAAATAGGCTGAACTGGATGAACGTCTGTCTTTTTTCGGTCTTACAAGCTATGTCACTGTGTAAGTATCTTTGAGTTTGGGAAGGACAAGGTGCTGTGACATGACTGTAACATTTCGGTTGGGTAACCTTAATTATACAGGTCACATTTAGGATTAGAGGACATAGATAATGTTAGGAATATGAACCCTATACCAAAAGAAAAGTCAAGGGTTAGAGGCATTGGAGTCAGTGAAGTAAGGAAGAGAAGGTTCGCAGTTTGCAAAATAGAGCAGTGGTGGAACAAGGAAGACTGCTACGGCCTGCGGGCTGGAGTCCTGTAGCAGGAAAGTCATTGTGAAGCTGAACTTTGGTACGTCCATATCTACAATTATTGTTATTGAGAACATACAAATGCATATAACATAGATATAGAGCAGATTAACAATGGTTTCTAGTATGTGGTGTCAGTGCCTTTCTTTCTCTCTTCTTAAAAGAAACCTCTAATATATCGAATTATCTGAGGGGCAACACTGAGGAAGATGTTGACATGCAGGGATTAAGATATTGGTATGGAAGAATAGGCAGATTTAGAGCTTGAAGGAAACAATGATGTTAAACATGAGGGGTGAACATAAAAACGGTTAAATAGTATGAGTAAGTATGTAGAGTTCCTCATTAAGCAGTCATGTCTGGAGTCAGAGATGATGTCACCATCTGTTGGGGAACAGCATTGCTTTTGGATCTCGGTGTGCCAAAGCAACCAAAGAAAACACGGTGAGAGCAAGTCTATGAGCACCCCTGTGAGAATATCCCAAGTGTGGCTCTATTTCACTGGATTATAGTCCATGCTCATCTGCAGACCAACAAAGGGCAACCTTCTTGCAACAGCCAGATATCAGCTTTCCTGTCTCACATGAGTAACATATTGGTAAACAGCTGTGAGAAGAAAAAGGTGCTGGTTCTATGTTTTATCCAACAGTCCAGTTCAGATTCTCAGATCAACAGGAACATTTCAACATGCTAGTGCTGGTGCTACTGCCAGAGCAAGTAGTGTCTGTAAGTAATTGTAATGCCTCAGCTGGGCACTCCTGAAGTTTATCTTACTCGAGAAAACACCTTGAGTCAGAATTAACAGCAAAAGTAGCTATGCTTCTGCACCTAACTCCCCTTTGAATGCCAAAAGTCAATGATAGGTCTCCAGATATCCACTGACATGCACCAGAAAGCTCTGATTAAGCCGGGTATTAATGACAAAGACCAGTAATAACGTGCCTCAATGACTAAAACTAGCCAGTTCATCGTACTGGCTCAGCTTCTTGATTTTAACTTTTTTTGGAGGCTCCCTAACATTTAATCAGAAATCCTTCTCCTAGTCCCCAAAAACATGAAGGCTGACTTCTGCTGCTTATCCAATGCCACCTTATCATATGCAGGATTTCAGGTGCAGGAGATGAGATTGAGTTTCCCATTGCTGTGTTGTCCCAATGCCATAGTAACTGCTCAAAAGAAGACAAGCAATACCACTTTTAGCAATTCCAGTTTTGTTTATGTGGCTTGTTCATCTGATGATAATGACAATAGTCAGAAATTATCTTTAGTATTTAGTTTACCAACAATTTAAAGTATAGAGCATATAAACAGTCAGGCTATGTTCACACGGCTTATTGCTGGCGTAATTGCGGGAACGTATTTTGCCCGCAATTACGCCGGCTACCGTGCAGCAGGGGCGGGGGAAGGTGGGGGCGGCAGCCCGCCGTCCCCCTAGACATGCCTTATCCACGGCACGTATACGCCGTGAATAAGTAGCATGTCACTTTTTCCCCGCTCGCTGTATTGTGCGAGTGGATAGAGGGGACATAATCCTTAGTTCTCTATGAGAACTGTGGATTACCGTAATGACCAGGACGTATTTCAGCCCGTAATTCGCGCAGTACGGCGCGAACAACGGACTAAAATAAATAAAATACGTCGGCAAAAAAAGCCGTGTGAACATTGCCTTAGCCCTTTTATATTTTGCTTTCTCCCATTCCATGCAACTGATTCACTTGTCCATATTGAGCAACAGAGATGTCGGCACACCAACTCTACTGCTCACTTTGGATTATGGAATCAATAGGATCTTTTCTCCCTTGCTGCCAGGAAGGGTTATTAATACAATGGAGGATGAGCATATGGCAGATTTTATATTCATTTTAACCTTGTTGTGAAAAGTCAAAGCCGACTGTAAAACATGTTTTAATTCACCTTGTCCATGCTATTTGTCTTAAATAGTCAGAACTTTCCAAGAACAAGGGGGCGTCCTCTAAGCTAATAGGAAAGAACATTTCTACATAAACAGGGAAAGAGATTCATACTGTAAGAGCAATGAGACTGTGGAACTCTCTGCCAGAGGAATCATGGTGACTTCACTAACAGAGTTCAAAAAGGGTCTGGATACATTTCTAGATGTAAGAATATAACAAGTGATAGTGATCAGGATTCTGGAGAAGGGTCTGGATACATTTCTAGATGTAATAATATAACATCTAAAGATGTATCCAGACCCTTCTCCAGAATCCTAGTCATTATAACTTGTTATATTATTACATCTAGAAATGTATCCAACCCTTCTCCAGAATCCTGATCATTTATAACTTGTTAATATTATTACAAGTTATAGTGACCAGGATTCTGGAGAAGGTCTGGATTCATTTCTAGATGTAATAATATAGCAAGTTATAGTGACCAGGATTCTGGAGAAGGGTCTGGATAGATTTCTCGTTGTAATTATATACCTAGTTATAGTGACCAGGATTCTGGAGAAGGGTCTGGATACATTTCTAGATGTAATAATAGAACAAGTTAAAGTGACCAGGATTCTGGAGAAGGGTCTGGATACATTTCTAGATGTAATAATATAACAAGTTCTAGTGACCGGGATTCTGGAGAAGGGTCTGGATACATTTCTAGATGTAATAATATAACAAGTTATAGTGACTAGGATTCTGGAGAGGGGTCGCTGATCCAGGGAGTTATTCTGATTGCCAGATTGAAATCGGGAAGAAGTTTTTTCCATAAAATGAGGACAATTGGTTTCTACCTCATGGGGGTCTTTGTCTTCTTCTGGATCAACATTGTAGCACAATAGACTGAACTTAATGGACGTCTGTCTTTTTTCGGCCTTACAAACTATGAAACGGTTACTGTGTTACCTGGACTACACCCCAGTTCCGAAAAACGTCCAAAGTTGGTGTACATCAGTGTCCAGTGCCAGGGGAAAAAGTCTTTACTGCAACATTTCTATGTAAATGTTACCTTTTGCTACCATGCTACCAATTTCATCCACAAAAGCTACATATATATCTGACAGGCCTCCTGAGAATAGGGCTAGGGTTGGGGCTTAGAGTTAGTAGAGTTAAGATTAGTTTTAGGGCCTGAAGGTCCAGATACTGGGACCCCTTAGAAACCAAGAAAGAATTGTCCTTGTGTCCCCACTCTTGGCAGAGAGTGGGCTGTACATGTACTCTATGGGTATACAAGCCTGTTCACACCAGAAAAGCCGGGTGGTGTGGGCCAAGGACATTTGACTGTTCAAGCAAGATCGTTCAGAGTGATTCATAGTTTCATAGTTTGTCAGGCCGAAAAAAGACATATGTCCATCCAGTTCAGCCTATTGTGCTAAAGTGTTAAAGTGTTGATCCAGAGGAAGGCAAAAACCCCCATGAGGTAGAAGCCAATTGTCCTCATGCTAGGGAAAAAAATCCTTCCTGACTCCAATCTGGCAATCAGAATAAATCCCTGGGGTCAACGACCCCCCTCTAAAAATCCCGGTCACTGTAACTTGTTAATTATTACATCTAGAAATGTATCCAGACCCTTCTCCCGAAACCTGGTCACTATAACTTGTTATTATTATTACATCTAAAAAATGTAAACCAGACTCTTCTCCAGAATCCTGGTCACTATAACTTGTTATATTATTACGCTCCAGAAAAGCATCCACGCCCTTCTTTAACTCTGTTAGTGAATTCACCATGACAATTTCCTCTGGCAGAGAGTTCCACGTCTCACTGCTCTAACAGTAAAGAATCCCTTTCTATGTTGATGTAAAAACTTTCTTTCCTCAAGCCGTAGATGATGCCCCCTTGTTCTAGATACAGTCCTGGGTATAAATAAATCTTTAAATATATTAAGGGCCAATATAGAGATCTCGCTAAACATATTTATTATGTCCCCCCGAAGCCATATTTTCTCTAAACTAAATAACTCTAACCTTGCTAATCTTTCTGGATATTGCAGTCCACCCAGTACTTTTATTATTTTTGTTTCTCGCCCTTGTACCTGTTCAAGCTCTACAGTGTCTTTCCTGTGAACTGGTGCCCAAAACTGTACACAATATTCCATGTGTGGTCTAACCAGTGACTTGTATAGTGGGGGAATAATGTTTCCATCATGTGCATCTATGCCCCTTTTTATACATCCCATAATCCTATTAGCCTTGGCAGCTGCTGCCTGACACTGGCTGCTATAGTTAAGTTTACTGTCCACCAGGAGTCTCAAGTCCTTCTCCATGTCACTTTTACCCAGACTTTTTCCATTTAACATGTAATCATATAATGGATTTTTCCTCCCCATGTGCATAACCTTGCATTTATCAGTGTTGAACCTCATCTGCCACTTCTCTGCCCAGGCCTCCAACCTATTCAGATCCCTTTGTAATAACACATTATCCTCTATTCTGTTGATTAATTTACAGAGCTTAGTATCATCAACTAGATGGACGACTTGTCTTTTTTTTAGCCTTACAAACTATGATATTCTACTGTGCAATCCCTGTGTAAGATCATTTATGAAAATATTAAAGAGGATAGGGTCCAATACTGAGCCCTGTGGTACCCCACTAGTAACAGGGATCCAGAGTATGCACCATTAATTACCACCCTTTGTTTTCTATCAGTGAGCCAGTTGCTTACGCACTTGCACACATTTTCCCCCAGTCCAAGCATTCTCATTTTACTTACCAACCTTTTATGTGGTACAGTATCAAATGCTTTAGAAAAATCTAGATCTATGACATCCAATGCCTCACCCCGATCCAGTCTAGCACTGACTTCCTCATAGAAGCTGATGAGATTAGTCTGACAGGACCGATCCTTCATGAACCCATGCTGGAATAGCGTTATACATTTATTTTCAGTGAGATACTCCAGGATAGCATCTCTAAGAAAACCCTCAAACATTTTACCTACAACAGAGGTTTATCTTACCGGCCTATAGTTTCCTGGATCACTTTTTGACCCCTTTTTGAATATTGACACCACATTTCCTATACGCCAATCCTTTGGGACATACCCCGTTATTATACAGTCCATAAATATTAAGAATAGGGGCCTATCTATCACATTACTTAACTCCACTAGGGCCTGGGGATTATTCTATTTAAAGCTTCCTAAGGCGGAGCTGCACTTCTTCCTGGGTTTGACAAGAAACATTTAGGTTGGAATTGACCAATGTTCACTGAAAGGCTTTAAACAAGGATGTCTAGGCCACCTACCCACAAATTTTCAGATTGATTAAAGGGATTAGAGCAACAAACATTTGACATTTATCCCCAAGATATGTAATAAATGTAGAATCACTTTGGGACTGAATGCTGGGACCCCCACCATCACGAGTATGGGTTTCCAAGTCCCCTATTTGAATGGAGTTGCAATTAGGTGTACACAGTGCTGTTCCATTCAAAGTCTATGAGACTATTGAAAAGAAGTAGCATACAAATGCTTGGCAATCTCCATCATGCCTATTGAGCTTAAAGGATGCCCGGCTCTGCTTTATTTAGACAGGGGACTTAAAGGGAATGTGTCATCAAAAAATTAGTCATTGTTTAAGTCCCATTTTTATATTAAAAACACTTTTTAGGAATTTTTTATTTTATTTTTTTTTCATATCACTTTCAATATTTTTTAATAATTCTTAAGTCTTGCAGTTTTCACTTTGGCCACTAGGCCTTGTTTGCACTGCTTTAACAGCAGTCAGAGAGATGCTTTATAGTAGCTTCATTTACATAGAATACTTAAGACTGACTCAGTCCCATTCACTTCGATAGGAGAGTTTTCTAGTCATGCTCTGTGACCCGGGAAGAAGTCACTGTGTAGGGAGGTGAAAGAGTGAACTGTGACTATCTCCTCTTGTGACTGGTGGATCCTGTGTTATCTATTCACACTGGTGTCTCCTTTCAGTTTGACCCTCTTTGTGCTGATAATGAGCAGACAACTGAGAAACTCTCTCTACAGAATAGGAAGTGTCAGACTATTATTAGGCTTAGTGGCCAAAGTGAAAACTGCAGGAATTATTAAAAAATATTGAAAGTGATATGGAAAATGAAAAAAAAAAAATATAACCAAAAATTCTTAAAAAATGTGTTGAACATAAAAATGTGACTTAAATAATAAGTCAATTTTGATGACACATTCCCTTTAAAACTCTCTTTTCATGATTAGCGTGGTGTCCCAGCAGTAGGATCCCTTTGGATTATACATTTATGATAAATGTTGTTGGTGCCTGATAAAAAAAGAAACTTTTCTTGGCACAATGCTTGAGACCATGAAGAGTTTTATTGACAGCCATTTTAAAGGCAGACATAGGATGCTGCAGACATTTAATTGTTCTAAATTAAGTAACATAGGGTGACCAATGAGGTCAGTGACTTTTGTCCTCACCTTAAAGATCTTTAGTGGATTTATAGCTCTGCTTCGTCTTGTGACATACAGTATGTACAGAGTTATCCTTCCCTAGATGCAATGCTGATGGCACATGGCACTTATTTTTTTCTGTTTGATTCATGCTGTATATGTCAATAAACACCATTTCCATATATCCCTATTCAAAATTAGTGACATAAAAAGGCCCAATATTACACCCTAATACAAAATTGAGCCATAATATAGGTATGAATGAAGCTCTGTTTTATGGATGCATGAACTTGACAATTGTTGTTTTCAAGAAGGTGCAAGGTACTAACCTTAATAATAATTAAATAATTACTTAATTATTAATACATAATTAATAATGATTAATTAATAAAAAAAAGTTAATGAATTAAAAATTAAATAAGCGTAATCTCTGCAGCTTCATAGGGGTTCAGTGGGTAGACAACCCAATGCCCCCTAGAAGTATTTTTCTGCTGCCTACTTAACTAGGTATAGGGGACAGAGCTAGTAAATTTTATAGCATACAGTTAATGACATTGTTAGAGAGGATGAGGTGATGCATGATCATTTGGATATTGGATAGCAAGGGGCCCAAATACTGTTCACATACAGGGGCCCTCCTCTGTTTGTGTGCCCCTAGTATGTTCAGTCTATTTCATTTTATTTACATACACTACATTTGATAGTAGTCACATTTCTTTATATTATCCATACACAAGCAATGATTAACAACAGTGGAACAAGAATATATTGTTATATATGATAGGAAGGAAGTAAACAAAGTTAATTATCTGTGAGACAAATACCAAGCCCAGTGATCATTTTATAAAGCAAGAGAACTGTTTGATTTTCTTAATTGCCGGGCCCACCGAGGCCCACCCTTACTTAGTGCACTGGGAGGTCTTGTGCTTGGCTGCCCAGTGCACTAGTTTCATCATTGGTGACTTATACAGATAACAGTCCTTACCTGGAATGTAACTGCACATTTTGTGTAATGTTTAATGTATTTGTTTTCCTTCAAAGCAGGTAATAAAACTTAAAAAGGAAAGATCCATGGCATGTTTCAAGAATACTTCCCAATTAGTCAATTTCCATAAAATACTCATTAGCCAATGCCCTGGTCTCAGGAACATCCATTAACATCGTACAAGAAGTAATTATCCTCCCACAATTCATTCCATTGACCTGATAGCTGTTATAGTAAATGATTAGGAGAATGAATAAAGTACCAAAATGTTCAAGATTCACAGGAGGCTTCACTGGAGAGTCACTTTCTACAGTCACATCATTTTTGTAAACATTTGCTTCATTAACATTTTATCACTTATTCTTTAACATGTTGAAAAAGTTTAAATATCTTGCAACATATTTTTTTTTTTCTTTGTCTTAGTCCAAGTAATTTTATTTAGTGGCAAAAAGACAGGATTTATGTACTGTAATTAACATACAGGCCTCTAAACATTCAGTAAGCATTTCATATGGTCAGTCCTAGGCATTCTACTTTCCTCTTTCCGTACTCTTGGGCTCAGTCAACTGATTCCCGTGGCTTTCGAGACCACTTCTGTTGTGACAACAGTCAAATTTATATCTCTTGTCTGGATGTTATGTCTCCGCTTACCAGGATCCTAGATGTCTATCCTATATATCTTCCATCTTCACTTCCTGAGTTCTATGACTCAACATGGAGACAATGTAGTTTATCAAATGCCACACCTAACTCAACCCCTTTTCCTAACCTATCTATTACGGTTAATGACTCCATGCGCTACTCAAGCCCACAAGTCCATTGCCTTGGGAAAACCTTTGACTCTGCCCTGTCCTTCAAACTGCACATCGAAGCCTTTTCCACCACTTCAAAAATATTTCTCTCTTTTCTTTATTTTGACTCAAAAATGCTGGTTCATGCCCTCCTCATCTCCTGCTTACTACACGATCCTTCTCTGTGGCCTCCTATCTAACACTCTTGTTTCAATCCAATGCATCCTCAATTCCATTGCCTGGTTTAGCCACCTCTTATGTTACTACTCCAATGCCTGTACCCTCTGGCATGAACTGGCTACTGTTTACCAACATAATTCAGTTCAATGTACTAACAATGACTTACAGGGCTCTCCATAACCTGCCCCCAGGGGTGCCAATAGGGCAATACTGGCAGTACTCCTAAAAGGGGTCCTGATCAAAAAGGGGCCCATTGATATGGTAAAATATAGGAACTTTGGCATTTGCATTGGCTGTATGGGGCCCTGAAATGGCTGATAGATGACTGATGGCAGCCCTGCCTTTGCCTCAATCTCCTAATACCTCTCCTCCAATCCTCACAGGAAGTTCCTCTTCTCTGCTCTCCCTACATCAGCCCCTCCCACAACTGATTTCCATGCTTCACCCATACTCTGAAACTTTCTATCACAACATATTAGACTCTTCTTCAGTTCACCTTTGAAACCTTAAACATTAAACCCAGTAATGGCTGACCAACTACAATAACCCTATTGCCACTACATCACCGTAGAAACTTCTGTCTCTTTCCTCCACCCTTGTAGATTATAAGCCCCAATGAGCAGGGTCCTCTCTACCTCTGTACCAGTTGTTTGTTATTAAGTTAATTTGAATTGGTCTTATGTTACATATCCAAACCCCTTTTTATTGTTCAGCATCCTAGAATTAATGGCACTTTAAAATAAATAATAAAGTAAACTATGAAGGTTTTAGTTATAACAAAAGTGCACAACAACATTAAGCCAGACATTGTTTGTACACTGTGCATACAATTAGCAACAGGATACTGACTATGGCCAGGCTCACAAGGCTACCCTACAGGAAAATACAGCATGCAAAAATCCAGGGAACAACCGTGGAGTTCTGCTGCATATTTCACTTGTTTTAACAAACGAATTAGCCCATCCACTATGGCTCATCTGTGTCCTATATGTCTTCTGCACATATTTAACAGAGAAAAAGCTTTGAGGACAATGAACTTTTAATGGTGTTGTGTCGTGCAATGCAACACACAACATGTAGAAAAGTACAGCATGTGCCTGAATGGTGCTTGCCAACGTATAAATGCATAGGACACGTTCCATGTGTTTTTTCATGCAGATTTTGATGGATAAAATGGTGCATAGAATGCCTATTTTTGCACATACAAAACATTCAGTGAACTCGGCTTACGAGTGTAAAAAACATCACCACGTAAAATTGTGCCAGGATTCAGTTAGTGTTATCCATGCTATAGTTATGAAAAAGGTCTGAAAGCATCTGTGACATCAGCAATAAAATAAAGTGGGGCGTTGCTAGGGTCCTAAAATATCCGGGGACTGAGCCCTCTGTGTTACATTTTGCATTTTCAGCATTTTTCATGCCACATCGAGGACTGCAGCATGTATTCCACATAGATACTTTCCATCACCTTAGCAGTACACTGTGCAATGAAAATCAATGCTGACAAATTTACTTTTCAAAAGCGCTCACCTACGTATGACAGTGTAATACGTTATAAATAACAGCCATGCAGTTACCAAATAATATACCTACACATGGAGCAAACATACCATATGTATGATTGTTCCGATAATTAGAAAGCCAGGTGCCTGCTGTGAGGGATGGGGAGTCACCCATCGTTCCAATATAGGCCCCCCATGAGGTAGGAAGGTATATATACCCCTCCCCCCAGAAGGTAGGTATATATGTCTCCTCAGTAGGTAGGTAGGTATATACGTCTCCTCAGTAGGTATGTAGATATATAGCCCTCTGGTAGGTTCAGTAGGTATATGAGTCACAACAGTAGGTAGGTATCTAGGTATCCTTGAAAGATAGTTATACAGGACCCCTTAGTACCTAGTACCAGATATATATATATATATCCCCCTGTTGGTAGTTTATATGTAGTTTAAATAGCCCCCCAGAGCAGGGAGGTAGGCATTTAGGTCCCCTCGGTAGGTTAGTATATAGACCCCCGACAAATAAAAAATAAAGTAAAGTCGACAGGAGGAGATATATACGTATATTTATTATCCCAGAAGGTAACTAAGTATATAGAGACCTTAGTAAGTTGGTAGGTATATAGGATCCCCCGGTAGATTAGTAGGTGTAAACGGTCCCTAGCAGATCGGTAGGTGTATGGGGTCCCCTATTAGGTTGGTAGGTGTATTGTTCCCCCAGTAGGTAAATATATAGGTCCTTCCCAGGTAGGTTGGTAGGTATATAGGTCCAACAGTAAATTGGTAGTTATATAGAGCCGTCCAGTAGAGTGAAAATTATATAGGGCCCCACAGTTTGTAGGTAGGTATATTTGTTCTACGAGTAGGTTATAAGGTCCCCAGCATGTAGGTACATACATATGTCACCCAGTAGGTTATAGGTATAAAGGGAACCCCAGTATGTAGAAAGATATATATGACCCATAGTCGGTTATAGGTATAAAGAGCCCTCCAGTATGTAGGTCAGACATATACAGTATATGTCCTGCAGTAGGTTATAGGTGTTCTCCCCCCCTGTATGTAGGTAGGTCTATAGGCCCTGATTAATAAATAATACTCACCTCTCCCCATTCCCCTGCCTCTGTGTTCTTGCACAGGCAGTGTGACATCATCATGCCATGCAAGCAGCGTGATAACCTTCTTACACCGCCTGTGCTATATACTCAGGAGGGCCACAAGCCTGCTTGTGACCCACCGGAGTACTCTACAGGGCAGAGAGCTCTCGCTCCCTACTTTGTGATAGTCCTCAAATGTGTCCAGAGGACGCGTATACAATTGAAATGACTGACGCTACTGGCCCACGGTAGTGGCCAGAAGCCTACAATGGACTGGCAATCTGCTCTGTGGGCAGAATGCCATCTCGAGGCAGCAGTAGCAGCATTACTGATTACCCCTACCTAGACGGATGCCCAAGTAATACCTAGTCTAAGGCTATACCAATAGCATTCACAAGTCACCTTTTTCTCTTTTGATTGAAAGCCTCAGTATGTACATGCCCTGCTCACCCAAGTATATAAAAATGGCAAGTATACGTACAAAGTGTGAAGTCTATCCCTAGCCTTCTCCAAAAAGAAAAGGGCTTCCACAAACCTTCCCCAACCCTGTAAGCTAGAGATTAATAGCTTACTTTAGCTAAAGCTTAGGGAATGCACGTCTTACTCCTGCCTTCCACCTGAGCTGCCACGCCAGTGTCCCCCAACAGCCAAAGTTAGGCCATGTTCACACGGCTTATAATGGGCCGTATTTCGGTCCGTAATTACGTGCCGAAGTGCGCAAATTACGGGCTGAAAACGGCCCATTCATTACGCTAATTCACAGTTCTCATAGAGAACTATGGATTACGTCTCCTCTTACTGCTCGGCGAATCCGCCGGGCGGGGAGATAATTGACATGTGAATTACTAGCGGCATATACGCGCCGCTGGTAATACAAGTCAATGGGCCGGCGAAGTGCCGCCCCCCCGCTTACTCCCCCGCTCTCACCCCGCTCCCGGCCACACGGCGTAATTGCGGGGCTTAATTACGTCCCGCAGTTAAGCCGTGTGAACATAGCCTTAAGGTTTGACTCCCAATTAAGATGTTGATTTGCAGGATGGTGAGGAACTGATGGCCATGACCTCCCTGAACATCCAGGAGAAACATCAAATAGCAGAAATACATCCAGAAGAGAGTTTTGTGACAAAGCAAATGTGGACAGTGAACGCCACAGTGACATACAAATAAATTAAATACATTATATGTATTGTATGTATACTATGACCTGGACATACAACTGAAATTATTAAAAACTGCCTCAGATGTAACACACCAAATCACCACTCTCAAGTGAACTGCACCAGCTACCTGACCAACTGGGACAGAGTCACCTAAATGTAGCTGTTGGGCCAGTCTGAATATGTTCTTTGTCTCCATGTCCCTGTATATTAAAGTACCTGTCCCTCACCAACAGTCCAGGGCATAGCCACTGAGAAGGATACATGCCGCCCTTTGTCTTCAAACTTAGGGCGCATCCCCACGGCAGTGGACAAATACTGGCCGGTTCGTCGGCCGGTATTTGTCCGGTTTTGCAGCCGTCCCCACGGCCGCGGGGGGGGTCGACTTTTCTCTGCGATGAGCGGAGAACAGCCCTCCCCCCTCCCATTGAATTGTTCATATTCCATCCGGAAACCGGACGGAAGAATGAACATGTTCAAAACCATCGGGCGGAAAACCCTTGCAGTGGGGACTGCTGCACGGGTTTTCCATAGGGCACCAATGTGCTCATTTTCGGCGGGTTTTTCAGGTGGTCTGAAAAACCGAAAACCGGCTGAAAAACCGGCCGAAAACCCGTGCAGTGGGGAGTGCTGCACGGGTTGTCCATAGAGCACAATTGTGCTCATTTTCGGACGATTTTTCAGGCGCTCTGCACAACTGCAAACCGCCTGAAAAACCGGCCGAAAACCCGTGCAGTGGGGACACGGCCTTAGGTTGAGATTTCAAAAACATAGCTACTTTGATCAATTGGCAGAGGCGTAACTTGAAGTTCCTGGGCCCTGGTGCAAAGATTGAAATGGGGCCCCCAGTTACCATGTGTCTTTACGGTACAGGCAGTCCCCGGGTTACGAACATCATAGGGACTGTAGGTTTGTTCTTAAGCTCAATTTGTATCTAAGTTGGAGCAGGTATATTTATTAAATGTAACTCAAGCACAAAAGTTTTTTTTTTTAGTTTTGGATAGTGCAGGGAAGGGTTTTTACATTTGTTTTGCTGTCTATGTTTCTGTTAAGATAATTTTACCTCATTTTCACCTCATGTGCTGCTGTGGCATGCTGGAACTTGTCATTCCACAGCTACTATCTGCTGTGGAACATGAAACTACAGCATTCCCCATAAGACTCCATTTGTAATTAGGGGAAAGATGTAAGTTAGAATGGTGTAAGTTGGGGACTGCCTGTACTGGTGTCTTTTTATGTGGAAAAAGGACTTTTGGGCCCCCTTATGCTGCCAGGCCCAGGAGCGGCTCTTCCCACTCCACACCCTATGACCCGGTTCACACGGCTTATTCAAGCCGTAATTGCAGGATGGATTTCGCCCGCAATTACGGCTTGAGTAAGGGGCGGGGGCGCTGCCCGCAGGCCCCATAGACTTTTATTATCCACGGCGCCTATCCCGCCGGGATAATGAACATGTCACTTTCTCCCCGCCCGACGGATTTGCAGAGTGGGGAGGAGAGACGGAATCCATAGTTCTCTATGAGAACTGTGGATTACCATAATGGCTGGGACGGATTCCAGCCGTATTGCAGCGCGGTACGGCGCGCAATACGGCTGAAATCCGTCCCTTAAATAAGCCCTGTGAATGGCCCTTATAGCTACGGCCATGTCAATTGGGTGTGTGTAGTATTGTACCTCAGTCACAATGATATGGAATAAGACTAACCTGCAATACCAGGCACAACCTATATACAAAAATGGCACTGTTTCAGGAGAATATTATATACTGCAGCTCAAACAATACTTTAATACACAATTTACAGGAATCCCTCACAATAAACAACACTAGAGATTCACTGGAGATAGAAAATCCCAAGTATGCAGATGAGAGGAGAGCACACAACCAAATGTGAACAGCCTAAAACATTACAGTACTATACAGCTACATGCAGTATAATTCCCAGCGGTGAAGTCTTTACTCTTTCCTTTTATGAAGGTGCACAACGTTTTCTTCCATGTGACAAGACAAATTTAATTGCTATGGGTACAAATAATCACTGCACTCACACACAAATACAGATATGTATACAATAACATACATGGAGGAGGCAGCAAGACCACCATGACAATAAATTCAGGGCAGCCAGGGACAGCACACAGCCTGCTGCAATTTAAAGTAGTGTTGATTTGCATATTGAATTAAAATTAAGAGCTAATTATGCAAATAAATTATGACATTTGGCAGGAGAATTTGCTTCAAGATCATTTATTATCTTCCTTTTTATAACGGTGTGTGCATTTAACGGTCAAAGACAATATTTTAAAGGAGAATTAACGAAGGATTATTAGTCTAAAAACAATTTCACATTAATGATATGTATTTCATTTCTGCTTCTCACACCTGGTTAGCTGATGAAGCTCTTCCCAAGGCAACGTCGTGACGACTTGCATACAAACACATTGGACACTGGCCGGGCTGCAATGCTTTCTTTGTAGTTTAATTTTAACTATTAGAAAAAATTAATATGGGAGAAGATTATTTTGCCATAAGAGTAAGGTTATGACCAGATCCTAATGTAAATGCATATACCATAATGTACTACAAATTAAAGGTCGTGCAGAAAACAAGAATTATAGGGGTTTTCTCACTACAAGCATTGCTTTTTATGTTGAAGATCTTGCAAAAACAAGTCACTTTGCAATATATGTCCATTAACAGTGTCCTACCTATTCCTAGATATCCCCTCTTGTATGGGCTGCATCAGCTCCTCAGGTCACTATAGCTACAGACCTGTTTGATCTCTCCTGATAGGCTGCCAGCGATGATCGCTATAGCTACTGACCTGTTCAATCTCTCATGATAGGCTGAAGCACTGGTTGTTATAGCTACAGACCTGGCTTCTACTGCAGCCCAGTGGAAGCCAGTAAACACGCCCCTTAAATTAAAAATGAAACCAAGAAAACAGGACAAATTAATGTAGTGAGACAACCCCTTTAAGAGCTCGAGGAGGCAAGGTTAAGTGCATAACTGCAGTTAAAATATCCAGAAATAGGTCTGGACCAGTACATGTGGGGGCTCCGGCAAAAGGATACATACTTTATTTTGGAATGGGTTGCTTAAAGGGGTTGTCTCGCTACAATGATTGGGTTTTAATTAAAAGATCTTTAAAAAACAAGCAGCTTTGCAATATATGTTCATTACAAATGTGCTACTGATTTTGAGTTATCCCTGTTATAGTAGTAATGCATCAGCTCCTGAAATCCCTATAGCAGCAGACCTGTTGATCTTTATCTCACTGGCTGTCAGTGCTGATGACTCATCTGTTTCTGAATACAGGTCAGAGCACAGAGCCCCTCCCGCACAGTATGCTTCTGTAGGGAAGGGAGGGGGAGGGCTCTGGCTTCTGTGTCTGTGTAGCTGGATTAACCCTGTGTGTGCCTGCTCCCTCCTGCTCTCTACACAGATTGAGGAGAGCAGAGATGAGGCTGATCTGTGGTCAGTACGATGTGACAGCAGTGAAGTGTGTTACTATAATCATGATGTGTCTGTGGAGCTCTGACTATACTAATAGAACAGATCAGGGGGGCATGTGAACGGTTCATATCCCTTCCTGCTCTGCTGTATTAGTGACACATCGTGATTATAGTAACTCACTTCACAGCTGCCCTGTGTCTGTTCTGATAGGGTTTGTTTGTTGTTGCTAGAGATGTGGAGATTTGTATGCTAAGCAGGGGGTAAAGGAACACTTACATCCCTCCTCCTCTGCTATTAGCATACACAGCTTCACAGACCTCTCCACACTCATAGATCAGCCCTCTCCTGTCTCTGTGGAGCTGACAGTGCAGCTGATCCAGCAGCCTGCAGCAGACCTAGGCAGGCACACAACGGGGTTAACTCTGGCAGCAAACCCCCTCGCTCTCACCCTGCTGTATAGAAGTTATGGAAGTGAACTTTCTGTGTGCTGAGGGGAGGGAGGAAGAGGGAGGAGAAGAGTCAGACAAGAAGCACGCCCCTAAATTCTAACATCCTTTTCTGCCAGAAACATTGAAGTAGGTTGAAAGCTTGTAATGAGACAACTCCTTTAAAGGATTTTTTTCCATCTTGATGTTTCATAGAGCCTGTTCTTCACAGCCAGCCTCAGGCTTCCACTTGTTGTCCAGGCTGTGAGTAGTTCTACAGCAGAGACTGACATTTCACCTCTGCTATTCATTAAGGGCTTTAGCAGCAAGACGCAAGGCTACCGAGCTTTAAATGGTTAAAGTTTGTCAATAAGAAAGCTAAACACGCTCCTGTGCTGCTGACAAGACACAACAGGGAAAATTGTACTCATCCCGTGGACTGCTTGAGCAGAGAGAGGCGGTCAGTAACTTAGGAGACATGAACTACTCTAGCTCTGAAAGGAAACAGAATCAGAAAAGCAATATATTTAATAATAGTATTTATTTCTTTATTCTTCTCATACCACATCTACTATGTATGGTAGATAATGCACCTTGCTAGACAATGGAGTGCGGCTCCATGGACACTGGGCAATGAATCTCTCATGTAGCACAAGCCACTGTGATCATTTTGGCACATCCTTACACTGTTTAGTCCACATTTATGCCTCAGTATTAGACAGAACTGGTAAATCTCTCCCAGTTTGTAATAAACTACAAGTGTAAGTCTATGCCTTATGTCTTAAGAGGTTAAAGCATGTCCTTAAAGGTGGTTGTGATAACCTTTTGATGGTCGTGTCTTACGTCAGTCATTTGACCGCAGTGGCACTGAGAACCTATGATACCATTGTTGTGTATTACAATGCTTTGTTAGAAAAAAAAGTAAGGACATTTTTTTTTTACTAAAAGTCCTCCTCATCCTGTGGTTAATTTAAAAGGTTTATTTCTTGAAATGAATCCTCTTCATCAAACCTGCGATCCTTGAAAATCTTTGCAACCTGCCTGTGTGGATAATGAATTGATTTGTAATGTAAATTACATAGAGTACCCCTCCCATTCAGCATTTGTGTGTGAGTGTGTTTAATCTAGAACGTTTAAGTCTCAAAATGAGCTTCTCCATCAAAAGTCTCAATTCCATTTACATTTCTTGCATACGAGTCAATTTGTGTCTGACCCAGCATATAAATCACTGCCAACCACTGCTGGATCTGTAAAAGTCGGCACTTTTTCCCCCTTCCCTCCTCTCCCCTTCCCCCATAGCCATACAATACTTTGAAAAGCTAATTTCAACCTCCATTTGAACACATTAAAAATATATAAATAAAGATATAAGGGAATGTATGACATGGTGACCAATGGCAGCCACGCATTCTTCTTTAACCTCTTCCAGTCTGCTGTCAGGCCATATTGGCGTGCAAAAATCCACAATAAGTGAATGAACTCTAACATGATGAAGATTATTCTGTTGCTCCAATCACACATGTCCAAGTTTTTAAAATATTGTAAGAGACGACAAAGAGCATTTCTTCTCTATGTATCCATTTTTGTTCCAACAACAGATGAAGCAAAACATATATACTGTATATATATATACCTGTCTATCTATCTATCTATCTATCTCATATCTATCTATCACATATCTATCTATCTATCTTTGTCCTTTTCTAATTTCCAAGTGCTAATTTGATAGAAGGGGAGTACTAGTTGTAGATGACCACCACCTTTTCAGGAATTTTATTGAATGAACTTTGCCTTTGGTTATTTCTTTCTTGACATGACAGTGCACTGATTGCATTGACTTTTTGTAGTCGGTTCAAATCCTGCTGCTGAAACCATTAGAAAACATGAACACAAAATCCTCACAAATCTGTGTTATAGATTTGCTTGCATTTCACGTGCCACCATACGTTGCCATCATCAGCATTGCCTCTGTAGAAGAATACCTTCTATGGTCTATTGGAATATGCCATGTTTCTATTTTCCTTTGCTCCATAGGAATCAATGAGAAATAACATCTGCAAAGTCATACAAAAGCAAAGGACTATGAGGTACAGTATAGACTGACACAACTGTCAAATGGCTCCATATTACAGGACTACGTTATATGGGTGTACAAGGCTTTTAAAGGATTTTGCCACAATGGCAACTTTGGCAACTTATCACCTGTTACAGAATAAGTACCCCTGGGGCCCCTATAATCATTGGCCTGTCATGTTAACCCTGTTTTAATGGAGCTGTGGTCTAAATTGCATTGCCAAATATAGTCATATTCGCCAGTCCGTTAGATTTTGATTGGAGTAGCAGTGTGGATACTCAACCATTCAATCCCTGTTCTCATGATCAGTAGTTGTCCAAGCAATCAAACCCTCAGGAAAGGAAATAAATTGGTATAATGACAAATAAACCTTTGGATTAAAATATATAATACCATCGACCTTGTCAGCGCAAACTACATAGCAGCAAATACAGTATGGAAGTAGCAAAATTTGCATTTCTACAAAATAAGCCTTTTATTCTGACAGAAGATTGTAAGTCTCTTAAAGGAAAACTCAAGTTAAAGCTGATATACTGCACCATATATAATGCAGGGCTTAGAGGACTCGTCAGTATGAATCCTAATGTTATGCCCCTGCACTTCAGACATTGCACCAGGCATAGCACAGCATATCAGTAGTCCCTGTACTGTTCCTTTAATAAATAATGAATTACTCTTAAGAGGTCAGATGAAGAGAACACTGCAAAATGATCAGATTTTCCATTTGGGCGGCTGGAGAGATGAAAACCTCTGTTTTGTATTGGTGACTATATTGGATATCATCCAGTTTTCCCGGAAATATTTTAGAAACAGCTAAATCAATGTAAAAACACATTACATTAAAAGGGGCATAGATGCACATGATGAGAACATTATTCTCCCATTATACAAGTCACTGGTTAGACCACACATGGAATATTGTGTACAGTTTTGGGCACCAGTGCACAGGAAAGACATTGTAGAGCTTGAACAGGTACAAAGGCGGGCAACAAAAATAATAAAAGGACTGGGTGGACTACAGTACCCAGAAAGATTAGCAAGATTAGGGTTATTTAGTTTAGAGAAAAGAAGGCTTCGGGGGGACATAATAAATATGTTTAAATACATCAAAGGTCAATATAGAGATCTCTCCCAAGATTTATTTATACCAAGGGCTGTATCTAGAACAAGGGGGCATCCTTTACGTCTTGAGGAACGAAAGTTTCTACATAAACATAGAAAGGGATTCTTTACTGTAAGAGCAGTGAGACTATGGAATTCTCTGCCAGAGGGACTGGTCATGGTGAATTCAATAACCGAGTTCAAAAAGGGTTTGGATGCATTTCTGGAGCGTAATAATATAACAAGTTATAGTGACTAGGATTCAGGAGAGGGGTCATTGATCCAGGGATTTTTTCTGATTGCCAGATTGGAGTCAGGAAGGAATTTTTCCCTAAAATGAGGACAATTGGCTTCTACCTCATTGGGGGTTTTTGCCTTCCTCTGGATCAACACCTTAGCACAACAGGCTGAACTAGATGGACGACTTGTCTTTTTTTAGCCTTACAAACTATGAAACTATGAAACTACATTAAGTAATAACTATATGTATGTTTGTTGTATTGTATGTATAGGTGTTTATTTTAAGGGAAAGTCTCTTTAAAGGGATTTTCTGTTTTGGACAATCCCTTCTTATTAGAAAAGCATCTTGACACAAAGCAGATCACAAAGGGCAACATGCATGATCTAGGCGCAAAGAGGCCACTTCTAAATAGCTTTAAAGCAGTGTAGAATGCGCCAAAAATTATGAACCGTTCTACTGCGGCTCTAGTTTAGCGTTCTAGTTCCACTACAACAATCAGGCTGGGTAAACCCTTGAAACTTGGTCTGGGTGTTCCAGCAAAAGCGCCTATTTTTTGGTTCTTGGGCCTTTTAAAGTGCTGGGGGCGCCAATAATAGGGAAATTTTGAAGGGGGGCCTCCAACCGACGAGAAACAGACATTTTTTGGGCTGAAAGGCACCAGAATACTGGCGAGCCCTTATACTGCCCCCCAAAGTTCCACCTTTTGGGGCCCCAAAGCATCAACTTTAAAGGGGTTGTCAGTCTTTTAAAAAATTATGGATAATTTGGGTCAGAATGGGAAAAAATAGAACAAAGTCATACTTCCCTATTACTATCATAATTTCCCAATCCCCTGCCACTGCTGCTCTGAAGTCTCCCGGTATTTGCTCCATTTCCTGTAAAGCTTGTCACAAGGCATTATGGGAAAGGAGCTGAGAAGCTCTAGCGCCCTCTTTTGCTTTTGACCCGCTGGATCTTTGGAAAGAAAGAAGGTATATTTAGCCAAGCCAGCATCACTATCTGTAACACCCAAAATTTGGGGGGTATTGCCCCTCATCATACAGACGGCAATGCTAGCGGGGTGAGTGGGAGAGATCTTCCCTTTTGGCCCATCATTGCCTCCCACTAAAACGGCTAGCATCGTTCTGTCTGTACTGCGAGGGCAAAACCCCAAAACGGTGTATCAGAGAGTGATGCTGGTTGGCTAAATTTCCCCTTTTGTTTTCCCAAAAGATCCAGCGGGGTCAAAAGCAAATTGAGGACCCCAAAAGAGGGCGCTAGAGTTCTAGCTTTTTTTCTATAATCCCCTTCAAATTAAGGTGCTTTGTGGAGTGAAAAAAGCTTTTTTTTTTTAATCTTTAATTGGATAGAAAAAAAATGCACTTAGTACACAGGCCCCATTGCCCCCCTGGCACCTGCCCATAAAATTTGCAACTACCACTTATTTGTTTGGTTTATAACTAGAGATGGGGAAATCGTTCTAACGAAGTGGAATCGTTTAGAATTTCGGGAAAAACTTCGGTTCGGAACGAAAGTCGAACTTTGGGGTACTTGGGAAAAAGAAAGTGTGTTTTTTTGATAAAATGGCTGCGAGACATGGCGCTAAGGGGGAAAAGACTCGGGAGGAAGAAAGGGATAGCCTGCAGCATGTGCAGAGGTGAAGAAAATAGGCCGGGCGGGTTTTCTGTGACGTCCCCGCATATATAAGTCCGGGGCGGCGGGACTCACACTCTCCTGGTCATCAGGGAAGGTGCTCCCGCGGTGTAGCCTTACTGAAAAATTTTTTTTTATCAGCGATTTTTGTGGGGTGTCTGATTGTCTCAGAGTGTTCTCTTAATGTTCTATTTAAATTTTTTTTGGGGTATTGGGTTGAAACCCAGTGTGGTCCCTGCAGTGATATACATTCAATATCCAAGTGGGATCTAACCCAGTTCTGTTGTTTCTTTTAAAAGAAAAAGCTTTTTTTACATAAAAAATACCTTCTTTTGGGGTGCTAAATTCTATTGCGCAATTTAAATCGGGGTTAAATTTAAGCGTTGTTTTGTGGTGTGCTGCCCCCAAGGAAACCGTCTTTTTTCAACGCCAAAATATAAAATTTTTTTTTTCCCTGTAGCCAAAATTTCAAAAGAAAAGGTTAATTACAACTGTATCTTTGTTGTGTGGTGTAGAAACACGCAATTGTAAACCGCTAAAAAAGCTACATTTTGTGCGGTAAATTCTTTGGCGAAATTTACATCCGGGGGGTTAATTAAAGCTTTTTTTTGTGGTGTGCTGAAAAAAAAACGTTTTTTCAAACCCCAAATTATACATTTTTCTGTGCCAAATTCATGTCGAAGTTTTTTAAAAGCCTGTTGTGTTTTTAAATTTTTTAGTAAAACCACAGTTTTTTTAAACGACACATAAAGTAAATTTTTCCGGCCATTTGGGAGCGCAATTTATATCAGGGTTTCCCCCAAAGCTTTTTCTGGGTTCATTTGGAGTAAAAAACAGGGTGTATATTTATATATCGATATCATCAACAAACAGTGTCTGTACATTTTGAACAAAACAGTATGTCAGAAGAGGGTGGGGCTCTGAAATGCGGTGGCAGTGGCACAAACTTCCCTGGAAAGGGGCCCCAGGTCGAGCACAGCAAGGGGACGTCGCGCAGGGGTCACTCGGTGAGGAAAAAGCGTGTATTAGCGGCCCGTGGTTGTTCGAAACCCCCAAAGGGTTCTTGATGGTTGACAGGTCCCTTTCCTCCGATGCATCTGAAACAACCCCCCCCCCCCAAAAGGTCGGTGGGAACCTAGACAAAACCATTATTTGGCAGGGCCCCGGGGCGGGGGTCAGCGGCCCTCACCTGTCCAGCCCGCTCTGCCCATCGGTTTCCCACCCAGGATCTACTATGTGGTTGGGCTCAGCCCCCACTATATGGGGGATGAACAATTTGAGGGGGCGTCAGCAGCTACTTGGCAGCGAAGAAAGGGGCAAATATTGCCTGTTCTTGAGTAGATGTATGTGTGGGAGTGGCATGGGAGGTATGTTGTGAGGGTTTGTCGGCATACAAGACCGGTGATGAGAAAGCAGTGCGTTTGAAAAACAATAGATGTGATGTACCCGACCGAATTTGGGAGCCGGTGAGGCAAGGCTTCATCATCTTCGGAGAAGAGGGCGTGCTGCGCGTCAGGCAGCACGCAGCCAGCAAGTGAGTCGTGGGCCGGAGTCAGCGGAAGCAGCAGTGTGAGGTCGGGGCCAAGCGGCCAGGGGGGAAAAAACCGTTCGCAGGGCCCAAGAAAGTGACCGGGGCTCAGCAGGCAGCGGGGCAGTGTCCTCAGTGCGGGGGGGTTGGCGGTAAAAACCGAACTCGGCGGTGTGGCGTTCTTTGCTAAGCCCCGGAGGGGGCGAAAAAAGGGGATTTGTGAATTGTGGGCAGAAAATGAACGTGGCCCGGGAGTAATTGGCACACGGCCCTGCGTAACAAATTTTCAGCGTCACCATCGGTGGCCCCGGGAGAAAAAGGGTCAGATGTGGTGGGCATCTTTCCGCCGCCAAAACAAAAGAGGAAAAGCAGAGCACAGCGGCCCGTGGAAAGATGCCATTGCGCCAGTCAAGGGTCCCCACCTTGGAAGGGGGCTGTTTCTCTTTGCATATCTCCGGGCCCAAAAATGTCCTGCCCTGTACTCATGGGCCAGCGTCGTTCAGCGAGGCATTGCAAAAAGACAAAGTAGCGTCCAACCTCTAAGGTGCAGCAGTGACCCTGCCCCGCCCGTTGTTTTGGGCTGCAGTCCCTCCCTTTTCCAAATTTTGGGGGGAAATCTGCCCGTTTTGGAACTAATGGTTGTGCCGAGCCCAGATGGAGGTTCCCAAACCGTAATTTCTTTTCCAAAAGGCATGCTAGACCTATAAATTGTAGAACAGAAGGGGGGTCAGTCCTTGGCTTATCGGTTTGTTCCAAGGTGCACGGCAGCACGGACGTCTGGGGCTGTAACTACGGTCAGGGCAGTACTGCCTTTACGGTATGGGTGAAGTGCTTCCCGCCCCGGACACCAACAACTTTTCAAGGGGGAGAAAGCGGCGTTTTCCTGTCCCCAATGCTGCACCTGCGCCAATGTCCGCCCCCTCCCCCTCCACCCCCCCACCCCCCAAAATCTCAGCCCACCACAAATGTCCCTCTACCACTGTGTAGGGCACAGCGGTGCAGGGAGTTCTACACCTGGGTTGCCTCGGCGAACGAAGTACACAGGGGGGGGAAACTGTCGCGTCATGCAGCAAAAATGTTTTGTGGTTTCTCCGCGCCAAAAGCAAATGGAAACCTGGTGACGGACAATGGAGGAACATGGTGTCCCCGCTGCACCGAGGAGGGATGGTCGATGCGCCCCGCTGGGGCCCGGTTTAATCTGGGTTTTGAAAAGGTTCCCGAAGTCTTCCACGATCTTCAGAACATTTGAAAAATGGCCAGGAAATGTGCATGCACTTTATCCCCTTCGTACAAAGCCGGAACACCCTCCTCGGTTGCGCGGAGAACGGGCCTCCCCCAACACACTCTGATTGCGATGTTTCCACCGTGGAATTCCAGCCCGCACATGTTGGACCGAAGTATAACAGAGAAAGGCATTAACGATTTTTTTATGATCCAGGCAGAAGAAGTCTCCCCTCTGTAACTTGAGTTAGCCAGTGGCAGCTTGGTGACACCTGCCCTTTGTTGGGCCTTCGAGGAGGCGACGTTATTTGTCAGTCGCCAGGACTACGGGATGAAAAACATCATTCCCTGCTTCATGTCCTGGAACAGTTGCTGAAAAAACTGTTTGGGGAGGGGATGGAGAGTGGTGGGACTACATCTCGTGGCCCGGGTCCGGTGGGGAAGAATTTGGGGAGGGGAGGAGGACAATTTGGGGCAGAAGCTTGTCTGGTGAAATGAGTGGATTTTTACCCCGGTGACAAGAGGGAGGAGCGGAGCGTGGAGGGGTGGGTGGAGATGAGGAAAACGAGGCAGATGACCCCCAAGCCCGTGGCAGTTACAGTGGAAAAAGGGGGCAGGGGAGCCCTCGGAGTCATTGTGAAAAGGCCCCGCGCATGCTTATTTGCCTGGGTTTGTGACACCCAATAGTCGCATCCCGGAGGGGGATGACTTCGGTCTCCACCTTTGGACCCTCGCTACCGGTCCCAAAAAGGGAGCCTTTTTCCCGCTATTGAGAGGGGGGAAAAAACTCAAATACTATAGGGGAAAACCCTGTAACAGTTTGGTCTGCCCATGTGCGGATGTCCTCCTTGACAGGTCGACCGGGGGGGGTTTCCCGGTCACGTACTACTGCCGAGTGTGGGGGAAGGTGGGGGGGGTTGGGCAGTACCAGCTCATCAGTAGTAACCTAAAATTGGAGCATGAGAGCAGCTTCCTTCACCCCCCCTAGTGGGGGGCAGTGCCAGCAGCAGCAGGACCTGGGCAGTCCCCGAACCAAACAGGTTGGGCCCTACTTGGCAGCACTCTGCCCCCTCAGTTAGAAGTTCCCGGGGCCCGGGGAGCCAAACTGGGTGTGTGGCCCCAAATTGCCGAGTTTGCAGTGGGAAGCGTCCTGCCCGGCCAGTGTGTGGGGATCAGAAGGGTGTTCAGTGCGGCGGGGGCCTCGTTATCCCCATGGGGAAACCGCTTGTCCACCGGAAATGTGGAAAGTGACCTTTTCAAGATGAATCAGGGGTGGATCGGCCCGGTTTCCCACACCCAAAGCCCTTTTGGGGTCAGTTGGGGTTCAAAAAATACCGCCTCAGCCCTTTCTGATGTGCCCCCCGCCTGATGCCACACATCTGCTGACAGTTTCTATTCTCCCACCACCATTTTACCAGGGACTGGTATTCCCCCCCAACCCCACATCTGTCTTTTTGCACTCTTTGAAACCTATCTGCTGCTGCTGTGTTGCTGTTGCCGTGACTCACCCCTGTGTCTTTTTGCCCATCTTGGCTAAACTGTTTTGCCGCCCCCAGAAAGTCATTGTGCCATGCCCGATTCATGCTGCTGTGTCGTGATCCACACGGGGTCATTGTGCCACTTGTGGCCCAATTCTGTTTTTTCCGCCCCCAGAATGTCATTGTGCCCTGCCTGATCTCATGTGCTGCTGTCGTGACCCCCACACTGTTTTATTTTGCCTCTCTTTGGCCTAATACTGTTTTTTTGCCGCCCCCAGAAAGTTTTGTGCCCTGCCTGACCTCAACTGCTGCCGCCGTGACCTCCACACTGTTGATTGTGCATTGTGGCCTAATATGTTTTGCCCCCTCCAGGAATGTTTCATTGGGGCCCCTGCCTGATCTCTATGGGGCCGCCGTACCTCCCCACTGTTGATTGTGCCCCTCTGTGGCCCAATACTGTTTTTCGCCCCCAAAATGTCTTTTTGCATGCTGATTATGCTGCTGCTGTGTGGCCTAAAAATGTATTTGTGCCCCTCTGTGGGGCCTAATACTGTTTTGCCGCCTCCAGAATGTCTTTGTGCCATGCCTGATCTCATACTGCTGCCCCCGTGACATCCACCTGGTGATTGTGCTATCTGTGGCTTCCTCCTGTTTTGCCACCTCCAGAATGTCATTGTGCCACTGCCTGACCTCATGCTGCTGTGGCTGCCGCCGTCCCCTCCCCCACTCTGTCTCTATTGTTGCCACCTGAGCTCTCAGCTCGTTTTTTTCCAGCTTTCGTGCTGACTTTATCAGGCTACAGTCCCGCTTGAGTTTTTTGGTCAGTTTTTCCCTCTTAAGTGCCCAGGGAATTTTATAGTGAAGCGATTCTAAGAGCGGCGGCAGTCATCTGCGTGTCATACTAAAACACAACATTGTATGAAGAACAAACCAAGCTCCCTCTGCATATTTAAGTATGGCACAATGTTCTACTGCACCCTGCAGGCTCTGTGCAGCTGGAAATAGCTGCTTTTTAACGGATTCGTGCCGAAGTAATTCGGAACTAACGAATTTTGTCGGAAAATTCGGCGAAGTGACCGAATCGAATTTTTGAGAAATTCGCCCATCTCTATTTATAACCTTTGCTTAAAAAACAACTTTATAGTCCTAAACATTTCTGCTAAATCTTAGCGCAAAAGTGACTTGATTATAACTAACTATATGCAGGAGTTGTATATATGATGGTTAGACTCTAAATTCAACACAAACTAAGGTTGCATTGAAATCATCATCAAATTTTCTACATTTTTCAATAACAGTTGTATGAGGCCTCGTTTTATGCAGGAGAAGTACTTTTTGGGGGAATAGTTAAAATTCACTTATAGATTATTGAACAATTTGTATAAAAAAAAATTCAAATTTTAATTGTTTTTTTCATTATTTGTTTTACACCACTCACATTTTACACTTACTAACATGTTAGATTAATTCTACAGGTTATTACAGTCATGTGGATACCATTAGATATTGTGTATTTTTTGTGTGTAATGTGTGCACAATAATTTTTCATTAAATATTTATTTTTATTGTATTACTTTATTTATTTTTTTCTGCACTTTTTTTTTTTTGCTTTTTTTTTAATCCAATGAAGGGATAACTGTTTTACATTTTTTTTTACACTTAGGGCCACATGTATGAAAACTGTCTAGGTCTAAAACTCACTTTGTTTCCTATATTAACCAATCAGAGAGCCCCTCTCATCTTTCCAGAGCACTATTTATATATGCAAATACATCCTAATCTGTTTCAGACCCAGGCAGCAGTCAGGGCAGCACACAGTGTGCCCATATCACTGGCTTGTTGCACAGACCGCCCTAGGGCTACTCTAGGTCCCCAGGTCTGACGGTTGAAATGTTCCCGGGCTCTGTCAGGTCACCGGGTTTCCCTCACTCCCCAGCACTTTCAAAGACTGTGCTAGGAACAGGGCAACCTCTATGTCTGTAGCATTGTTAAAAAAGGCGTCACTGCAGATGTACAACCTGAAAGGCCTGCCGTCAAAAGATGCTGGGCGGTTGTTAAGGGGATAATAGATGAGTCCATCCAATTGGGTCCAATTAGCCATCCAATACCCTACCTGTATGTGAAAAGTGACCCTGTTTTTGGAAAATATGGTACAACACTGGAGGGACTACATTTTTTTTTATAAACTCCACAGAGCTGTAGAAAGAATAGCATCATCCAGAATTTTCCTTGCCTCCATTGGGCCAAAATGGGGAAAAATAGAAAAAAGTCTTACTTATTACTGTCAGAATTTTCCGGCCTCCCACCACTGCTGCTCTAAATTCCACATCAACCAATCTGTATGTGTTTGGGGGGAAAACAAAGTACGCACAGAGAACATACAAACTCCTTGCAGATGTTGTCCTTGGTGGGATTTGAACCTAGGACCTTAGTGCTACAATGGTGCTAATCCCTGAGCCACCATGCTGTCATTGGAGTAGTAATAGTTCTGTAGTACCAAACCATATGGATTATGTATGCTATCATAAATGCTCAGTGCAAACCCCTGCCTTGTATATTAGGCCTTAGGCATGAGGTGCAATGCTCCTAATGTCTTAGACACTTTAACACCTGAAAATTGACAAAATGCTCAAAATTAGTCTCTCTAATGTGTTCAAGTAAGGAAAACAAGGGAAATATTATTCAGGTGAATGGGTTACAGAAAACATAGCTAGACTTCGACATACTGGCTATTTTACCACTCCAGACTAGAAGCAGCACAGATCTGGCATAGTCCATATTCTTCTGATTCAGAAACGAATAATAATAATAGTAATCATAATCATAATAATAAAAATTTCCATGTGCTCAGCAAGTCTAAAACGGCTTCCTCTGGATGGGATTTTAAGAGCCAAGATTTCAAGGACTGACTAAAATGACCCTATTTAGGAGTCTTTATCGCATTTGATTTTATTGAAACAAAATTAACTTTTTATTAAGATTAAATGTGAGTGACATTGTATGGGAAGGAGCCAGATATGGAGCTGGCAGTTACTGTAAAGTAGATTTCCATAAAGCCTTTCCAACACAGATCAGTCTTGATTTGCAGGAATATACTGTGAATACGCTGCCCATATGCAGGGTCCAATAATGGCCCGATTATTTTTAATTAGGTCACTTAGATCTCTAATAACAAACAAGGGTGTAGGTTGTTTTCCAAATATATTTTTTATCTGTGTTTTATGAGCATTTGTGTTAATATTGAAGGCAAGCTATGCTGAAAAATTATATCTGCTGTAAATTATATGTTTGGTGTGGATGATTAAAGCAAGTGTACTCAAGTGTCTCATAAGTGACTACTGATCTTGGATGCTGAGCAACGGAAGGCAGTGCCTCCATCTGCCCGTGGGTGGCATTGTTCTACCTAGAGGTAACAGAGAAGTGTTTATTAGGGGAAAACACTGAATAACCACTACCATAAGTTCGGATTTGTGGAGCATTGACGCGTTCTACAGCACACTATATAGACAATATTTATTTACATCACTCTCTGAACCCTGTGCAGCTTGCAGACCAATTTTCCTATTTCAGGCACAAATATGCATAGATTAATTTCAGATGTTACCCAGAGCTTCTCAGCTCCTTTCCCATAATACCTTGTGATATGCAGATGCTTAGTTTGGGTCAAAAAGGCAATTCAAAACTCCACACACCTTATGGTGCTCTCCCTAAGGAGAGATGTTCCCCTTTCTGAGCCACTCATTGCCTCCCACCCAGCCAGCCAGTATCGCTCTGCTCTGCACTGATGAGGGACAAAACCCCAAAACAGTGCTGTATGCAGATGAGTGATACTGGCTTGGTTAATATCCCTTTTGCTTTCTCAAGACTCAGTGGGTTAAAAGCAAATTGAGGATTTGTTCCATCTACTAGAGGGCGCTTGTGCTTCTCAACTCCATTTCCATACTGCCTTGTGCTATGCAGCTGCTTTGTAGAGGGCAAAAATGCAATTCAAAACTCTACACACCGTATGGTGCTCTCCCTAAGGAGAGATGATCCCCTTTCTGAGCCACTCATTGCCTCCCACCCAGCCAGACAGTATCGCTCTGCACTGATGAGGGGCAAAACCCCGAAACAGCGCTGTATGCAGATGAGTGATACTGGCTTGGCTAATATCCCTTTTGCTTTCTTAAGACTCAGTGAGTCAAAAGCAAATTGAGGATTTGTTACATCCAGTAGTGGGAGCTTGAGCTTCTCAGCACCTTTCCCATAATGCCTTGTGATATACAGATGCTTAATAGAGGGCAAAAAGGCAATACAAAAGTCTACACACCGTATGGTGCTGTCCCTAAGGAGAGATGTTCCACTTTCTGAGATGTTACTCAAAGTATGGGTAGATACAAAGTAAGGTTGAGAAAATATCATCCAATTGCTTGGATAACAGTTCCATATTATAATTTTATCATGTCATTATTTCTCAACAAAGTTGCTTGTGGGTACAACTAATAGTATCTAGATTATTGGCTCCATGGTTATTGTTGTCATGAAGCGCAGGGGTCCTGAGTTTAAATCTGCCCAAATACAACATCTGCAAAGAACTTATATGTTCTCTGTATGCATGTATGGGTTTCCAAAAAAATAAAAAATTACTGATAAATTAATCGGGAATTTAACCTGTGAGCTATCACTGCAAAAATCAATTTCCAATCTGAAACGTAACTTTAAATATGATGCTATATAAAAGAGTCCAAAAAGTCACGTAAAAACATTTGTCACTCCAAAACTGCTGATACAAATATTGAAGGGGAAAAATGTATACCAAAATAACCAATCAATTTTGGTAAATATATAGGCAAGCAAATGTAAAACTCACAAAAACTGTCAATACCCGAGGTAAACTTACGATTTTGGAGTATACGATGCTTGTCATCTATGTCATCCAGTATTTGTACCATCAGATTGTCTTGCTGTGACCTTTGTTATGCTGAGAGATCAAGGAAGCAGATGGTAAAGGGGAGACCGGGATGTCTATGTTGTTAAACTTTCCCTCTACGGAGCGATGTCCCCGCTGTTAGGAAGAGGTAGTAAAGGGCGGCTCCACTTCAACCACGGCTTCCCCTCAAGTTACCCCTCAGTAGTTAATCACAGGTTCCGACGTATTTTCCCCCTTTTTTTTCCAGGGTTCATCAGGGAACAGATATATCAGCCTCCAAACAAATATACAGGGATATTGGATGCAGCAGTCCACAAATATCAGGTATTTAGTGCAGCTTGATTCCTATAGGGAGGTTGAAGTTAGTGCAGTGTCAGCCTCATGATATACTGTACATTTCCCCCTCATTTCTTGTATCAGTTCTTGTTTAGTGGTAAATGTTTTTATGTAACTTTTTGGACTTTTTTATATTGCATCATATTAAAAGTTAAGTTTTAGATTGGAAATTGATTTTTTCAGTGATGGTTGGTTTATTTTCTGGTCAAATAGCAACTGATATACTTGTGAAACATGTGATTTAGCCTGTGAAGGCCAATGGATACAGAGACCAATGTGAATGATGACAATCTCTGTACAGTGCTGTGGAGTATAACAGCGCTATATAGCTGAATAAAAATGATAAATTCTAAAACCTGTGTCCAATGTAAGCAATATTTCCACAACACGGTAAAGTAGTTATTAGCTTCTTTCATTTGGTTCACTCTAATCCGCCATAATATTTGTTAGGAATACTAAAGCCCCTTTCATGCTCATATTTTGCACAGCAGTTTTTTGGCTTTTCTTAAGGCCTTATCAGCTATTTTCATACAGTTTCTGTAGCATTGTGTATTAATGTATGCATTTTTGTTTCATGCATTTTTTTTCTGGTGTGTTTTTACCACAAATTTTGCAATCTGATACATGATTTGCAATTTGAAAAAATGCTACAAAAAAGTTTAAAAAATGGAAGACATACAGTATTGGTGCAGCAAAAAAACAATGGAGATCTAAAGTGGACAAAAATTCTATAAACTGTCTAAAATACATTAATATCTACAGCATGCTGCATTTTGAAAATAACTCCCTGCTGACATGTATGATTGGGGTTTTCCCCCTTTTCTCTCATAAAATGCGCCTAAGTGAGCAGTCTACAATGTCTTATGCGCCTAATGAATGTGTTCGGCGCATTGTTCGTAAGACTCAACATTTTCTAATGCGCCTAACATGAGGGGGCGTTGTGGGGGGTGTCACACCACACTCGTAATATTTGACACGTATATGAATGTGGTAATTAGGCGCATTACTGCTCGGACAGGCAGACCTATTTCAACGTGGTCTGCCTGAGCCTGAGGAGTCGATGTGGAGATGATTTGCTGTTAGGGAAAAAAGTGTCCAATATTTCTCAACTTACATCAGAACAATAATAAAAAGTAATTTCTGATAATTATCAAACTGTATAAAATGTAATTATTTACATGTATTAAAAATATTATCATATAAAATTAATAGAAAACTATATAATATCCGGAAAGTATAAAAATATCTCCTATAAAATGTATTTAAATTTAATAGACTCAAAAACTAATTTTACATTAAACAACCCACTGATGTTGTTGTTCAGATTTTTTCATTTTTACTACATTAAATTTATTTTTGCTGCTCTCACCCTTTATTCTACATACAGGCATTGCTGTGACCTGTGGTCCACCAGGCAAGATCAGTACCATTGTTTCTATTCACTGACATGCTATTCTAGTAACTTTTCTTTTATTTTTAGCCTATTTATCTATAGCCTTTATGTTTCATAGTTTCATAGTTTCATAGTTTCATAGTTTGTAAGGCTAAAAAAAGACAAGTCGTCCATCTAGTTCAGCCTAAGTTCCATAATGTGCCAAACACACAGGCGAGGCGCGTCAAACGTTAGACGTCATTTATAATCACACAAAAACCCCTTTCATACATTCAGCCGCATTATACACTGAAAACGAGACTCGACTATTCACTTCAACGCGCCTTCCTTCATACATAGTTTCATAGTTTCATAGTTTGTAAGGCTAAAAAAGACAAGTCGTCCATCTAGTTCAGCCTGTTGTGCTAAGGTGTTGATCCAGAGGAAGGCAAAAACCCCCAATGAGGTAGAAAGCCAATTGTCCTCATTTTGGGGAAAAAATTCCTTCCTGACTCCAATCTGGCAATCAGAAAATCCTGGATCAATGACCCCTCTCCTGAATCCTACATGTCTCATTATACACTCACCGGCCACTTTATTATGTACAACATGATAGTAACGGGTTGGACCCCCTTTTGCCTTCAGAACTTCCTCAATTCTTCGTTGCATATAGTCAACAAGGTGCGGAAGCATTTCCTCATGTTCAAGAAACCAGTCTGAGATGATTCCAGCTTTATGACATGGCGCATTAACCTGCTGAAAGTAGCCATCAGTGTTGGGTACAAATTTTGGTCATAAAGGGATGGACATGGTCACAACAATACTGAGGTAGGCTGTGGCGTTGCAACGATGCTAAATTAGGACCAAGGGGCCCAAAGAGTGCAAGAAAATATTCCCCACACCCCTGACACTACCACCACCAGCCGAACCGTTGATAAAAAGGCAGGATGGATCCATGCTTTCATGTTGTTGATGCCAAATTCTGACCCTACCATCCGAATGTGCAGCAGAAATCGAGACTCAAACAGACCAGCAACGTTTTTTCCAAACTTTACAGTCCAATTTCGATGAGTTGGGCAAATTGGAGCCTCAGTTTCCTGTTCTTAGCTGAAGGAGTGGCACCCGGTGTGGTCTTCTGCTGCTGTAGCCCATCTGCCTCAAAGCTCGCCGTACTGTGCATTCAGAGATGCTCTTCTGCCTACCTTGGTTGTAACGGGTGGCTATTTGAGTCACTGTTGCCTTTCTATCAGCTCGAACCAGTCTGCCTATTCTCCTTTGACCTCTGGCATCAACAAGGCATTTCCGCCCACAGGACTGCGCTCACTGGATGTTTTTTCTTTTTCGGACCATTCTCTGTAAACCCTAGAGATGGTTGTGCGTGAAAATCCAGGAGATCAGCAGTTTCTGAAATACTCAGACCAGCCCTTCTGGCACCAACAACCATGCCATGTTCAAAGGCACTCAAACTCACCTTTCTTCCCCATACTGATGCTCGGTTTGAACTGCAGGAGATTGTCTTGACCATGTCTACATGCCTAAATGCACTGAGTTGCCGCCATGTGATTGGCTGATTAGAAATTAAGTGTTAACGAGCAGTTGGACAGGTGTACCTAATAAAGTGGCCGGTGAGTGTATATTGGCCTATTGACTTCCAGCTAACATATGGCAGCTGCAAAATAAAATTTTAAAAAATACAGCATTTGTAGTAGAATTTTTAGTAGCACTTTTTGCAAAATGGCAACATTTGAAACTGATTTTAATGAGGTCCTTGAAACCTATGATGTGTGCACCTCACCGCTGACCGGTATTTGCATACAGTCATATAAAAAAGCACAGTCAGCTATGATTTTCACTACAATTTGGCTATAACAATATATACCAGTCAGCATAGAGCACACATCAGATGTATATGTCTGGAAAATGACTGAAAAATGCTGACTTAGGGCGACATGTATGAACGGGACTGCACCAGTTTTCTAACATGATTTGCACCAAAAAAAAAACCTGTCATTGCCCCTCTACGATAGATTGTTAAAAGGTCTTTTGTCAAAAACTGGTGCATACCTGGCATCCGACAGTTTTTTCTGCACCAATCCTATGGTGGAGGTGGGGGTGGGTCACGTCACATTGATAAGATTAGTCACTTTTATGAATGTGTCTCGAAAGAATGTGGTGCAAAAGTGTTGGACTAATTCATGCCAATTTGAAACTGTCAAGACAAATTTCGGCACATATTTTGGTGCATGGTCTCACAGCAAGACACATTTCTAAAGTGCTGTGAGACACTTTTATGCATACTGCAAGTAATTGACACGTCACTTATCTCCCCGTGTGTACAATACGATCATTTTGTACGAGCGGGGAGAGGAGGCGTAATCCATAGTTTTCTATGAGAGCTATGGATTACCGTAATTATGGGGTGCATTTCCCCACGTATTAAGCACCCTAAAATAAGCCGTGTGAACATAATGCATGTACAATACAACCTTAATGCGTATACAAGGCATGAACCTAGCTTTAAAAATGATGGAACTGGTTCCAAAAATCTTCAGAGTTTAAAAACAAAAAAAATATATAAGACCTTTTGGGTACGGCTGCACAGCACTGATTAAAGAATCTGACTGGTATTGTATCATCTTTTGAACATTTAGGGGGAAGGTTTCTGTCCATGGTTTGCGGATTCAGCCATTCCTGTAATCATTGAATAGTACATGTTCTGCCCTGAAACGGGCCGGAAGAATGTGCATGTTCCAGGTTCTTTTGAAATCCGATCGCAAGAAAATCCGTGCTGAGTAGTCTACAGCTCAGATTTTCTATTGAGGTCTATGGGGATGGTTACCAGTCAGTTTTTTCAAATCTGAAAACTGTCTGAAAAACTGACTGGAAACCCTTGCCGTGTGGACTTAGCGTATGTTGACACAAAATATTTGCTGGACATACTTCAGGGCGTAATTACACAGTGCACCCGAAGTACACCCCACAAATATTGTTAAATCATAGCACACATTGAGTGCTATGTTAAACCTACATATATCGGCTGATTACACACATGGGAAAATGAAGCTAATAGGAGGTCGGGCCTTAGTACTGTTGAAAGTACGCATTGGCCAACAAATTATTTCAACAGCAGATTGTAAGCTCTTGCGAGCATGGCCCTCACACATTGAGAGACCTGTATGAAGGAAGGCGCTTCAAAGTGAATTGTTGAGTCTTGTTTTCAGTGAATAATGCGCCTGAATGTATGAAAGTGTTTTTTGTGCGATTATAAATGGAGTCTAAAGTTCACCGCGCGTCGCCTATGTGTTTGGCGCAAAACGAAACTTTGGCACATTAGTAATGCGCCCAACATGTATAAGTCATAATAATAATCTTTACTTATATAGCGCCAACAATAAAGGCTATAGATAGGCTGGAAATAAAAGAAAAGTCATTAGAATAGCATGGCAGTGAAAAGAAACTATGGTACTGATATTGCTTGGTGGACCACCTGCGGTGTGCTGGCTCTTGCTGTATGTAGAATACGGATATGTTCACACGGCTTATTTTGGGACAGATTTCAGCCTATTGATTCCATCTCCTCTCCCCGCTCGCGAAATTCGGCGAGAAAGTGACATGTCAATTATCACGGTGGTATACGCGCCGAGAATAATTAATGCCCCCCCCCCCTGCACGGGTCGGTGCGAGCTCTCGAACCCCCGGAGTAATTGCGGGCCGTACTGTATGCCCCGCAAGTAAGCAGTGTGAACATACCCTATGTCTTTTTTGTCTGTACTTATACCCTCTAAATTGTAATGTGCTGCGGAATTTGTTGGCGTTTTATAAATATAGATCATTACTATTATTATAGTACTGTGGCGCGCACTGGTAAATGCCGAAATATGTTGTAAAAACATACCCTTACCCTTTATATATTCAGTCATATAAAGTTAATAAGAGATGGATGCAAAAGTTCAATACATTGTTTCCAACCATTGTTTATATTTTTTACAATTCCATTTTTTTACTATTAAGATAAAAAAAATTGCAAGATTTCAGTAGTTAACAATATTTTAATTTTCAAAACATAAAAAACTGAATATGATTAAACTACTGAAATCTTGTAATTTTGTTATATTAATAGTAGTTTATCTTTATATATATAAACTTTAACTGACATCTGAATAAATCAAAAAAGGAAATATATACGCATGCAATGTATATATAACATAAATATATATTATATAATAATATATATATTATATATAATATATATTATATATATATAAATAAAAACCTCAACTGAGAATTAAATAAATTACAAAAAGGAATGTATAAACATATGTGTGCATGTGTGTGATGCGTTTGTGTGTGCATATGAATTTATAGGCATATATGTATTACAATAAAAAATTAACTATATATAATTTAGATATTTGCTGTTGCATAGAAACACACATTAAATATACTCACCATATTTAGATATATAGATATCTGTACTCACAGATAGTTAAAAAAAAATAGGAACAAGTGCTGTACTTCACGTCCGTGGCGAGGGCTTTATTTCTACATTGCACCCTTTTCATACTATATATGTAAATAAATATATACATACTATATATATATATATAATATCACATTTATATAAGATTCTGAAAAAGGGACACATCTCTAAAATTTTTATATATATAATATATTTTATATATATACCAGAATATATATATATATATAAAAATATATATATATATATATATATAATGTGCGTTTTTATGCAAAAGTAAATACCTATATATCATATATTATAAATATATATACACATTACATATATTATGTATGTGCATTACACGCACACACACACATATATATTTAAATATATATATATATATATATATATATATATATCTAAACATACAATGATTCTATAAAATATCTTTAATAATTAATGTTGCTGATTTAGAACAAACCCCCAACAACCAAAAAAAAAAAAAAAACAAAACAAACCCCAAAAAAAAAACAAAAAAACACCACACAACATTTGTCTTGACAAGAAAAATGCAGTAACGTCTCCAACTATCCATGTTATGCAAATTAAATTCATATATATGTGAAAGTGTGAGTTCAGTGACCGAATTATTTCTCTCTTTGCAAAATAAAATCAATAATCCAATAAGAAAACCTACTAAACAAGTTTTGCCCTCTGGTGGAAATCCTCTTATCTGCTTGGCAAGAAGTTTAATGTCATTGAAATGACTTTAGATAAACACAATTTAACCCACAATGGCTCTGCCAGTAGTGAAATCTGTAGGAGAAAATTAGGAAACAGACTACCCAATTTAAAGCTGTTGCGCATATTTCAGGATGACTTCATAATGGGGTTGCTTCACAGGGAATCAATTTCATCCAATACATAACAAAAGAACCCCAACCTGCCTAATTGGGACATTAATTATCCTTACGGAGCTGACACGTTGCATGCAAGAGATGGGACAGTTTTCAAACTCCACAAGCTTTTCCATCTTTCTTATTGAAACCTCTCATTTTATTGTTGACATAAGACAAATGTTCTACATGTAAAGTAAAATCATTCTGCTCCAGGTTTTTATTTTCACATTTCAGTCTTAAAAGTTGGAAAATGTCCACATCTTGTAAGAAGAGAACTTTGCAGACAAAATCCCTCCTGGAGTCACCCATGCATTTTTGGAACAATTTTTTTGATGTATTGCTGCAGCCTAGCATGGAAGTGGATACTAAAAAGAAGAGAAATACCAGTTTTTTCCTGTAGGGCGCTATCACACACAGCCTATTTTGAAAAATGTTGCTGCAGTTTTTGATGCAGTTATTTTTAACCAAAGCCAGAAGTGGATAAAAAAAGGACCAAATACTGTAGTGATATATATATATATTTATATATATATATATATATATATATATATATATTTATTTATATTTTTTTTTTAAATGGTGCTGGTGAAACCACCCTTGTATATTTTCTTCGTCCAACCCACTTCTGGCTTTAGCTTAAAACTACTTCCGAGACTTCATCTGTGATTCCAGCCATAACTTGCCAAATACAATTCAATAGTTCAGTTTTTCAGATTAGAAGGTTTCTCTTAGGCTTCTTTCATTCAGCACTTTCATAGTGTTTTTTTCTTGTTAATAAAAAAAAAATCATGGATTTCAAAAATCTGCAAAAAATTTTATACCATTTTTTTAAATCAAAGTCCAACAGGAAGGAAATATGCAAGTCCATTCTTTATATTTTACATTTGTTTTGAATCCCCTCCTGGCTTTGACTGAAAAAAATGAATAAACCCACAAAAACTTTAAAAAAGCAGCGTGTAAAACCATCCTTACTAGTATTTTTTTTGTGTTTTTTTTTTTCAAAATGCATTTTGTATAGGAATTTTTGTTTTCTTAAAGAGAAATTAATGGGAAAAGTCCTAAACAAAAGTCATACTTTGAACATATGGATGGTCAAAGATCCAAAAAATGAATCAAAATTGGGAAATGCACTATGAAAACTGCATGTTTCATAGTGCATTTTGTAAACCACTATTTACCTACAATGAGCCATTTTTTTTGCAGATTTTTTCCTGCATAGTCCACACGTAATAACCCTCATTTATTCCTACAGTTGCACCAGAAAACTGTCTTGAAATGCACTAAAAGTGGCGCATGTTTATCGCAGCATGTTGGAGACAGATTTAGTTTAGCTTTAGACACTTTTTGCAATTGGGAGTGGCTTCTTGGGAAAGTGGGTGAAGTCATGATGCAACATGCTGAGACAAAATTTGATCTCAAAATTCTACTGTAGAAAATAAGCCAAAAAAACAGGTCTAAAGCTGCACCAAATTTATCAACCAACATGAATCACTGTGATAAACTTTACACAAATGTATGAAGCAATTTGCACCAGTATTATGGTGTCAAAAACTCACAAATTTTTGTACAAGTGGCATTTGCACCAAAATTTAAGCTGTTGTATGCAGAGCTCACCATTTTATTAAAGTACCAAAAAGTGGCACTAATTAAGCTAGAAATCTACTCCAGGTCCCAGGTGGCTTATTATTTTAGACAGGTGCACAGACACAGAAAGATGTGCCAAATCTATTAAGTCTTAATACATGTGCAGCATCTTAATCCTGTGAATTTCTCATTAAGACAGTTATAGTTTTTGTCGGTCTTGATACATTTCCCCTCTGTGTAAGTTTACACTGGCAGTGATAGAAAATGAAAGCCAATGTTCTTAGAAAAAAATAGCATATTCTGTGACATTTTTCAAGCAGTTTTTTCCAGTATTTTTCCCATTTGGCAAGATAATAGCTGAAGGTCAATATTAAAATGCTAAATACTCAACAAACAATTTATGTTGGTGGAATTTCGGTTCACATTTAGGGCGACATGTATGAAGGGGTCAGTCTTAATGTCTTGGCGTTAAATGCACCAAAAGTCAGCAGTCCGCCTAATTTGCCGATGTATGACGTGTCGAACGAACATGTTTGGTGCACTGTGCATCAAACCCAACATTTTGTAATGCGCCAAAGATGTAGAAGGTTCTGGGGACGTTCTGGAGGCGTTGCACCACATTCTTAATAGTAGACCATTTCTGAATATGGGACGGCAAAACAAGGCGCATAAGTGCTCGAACAGCCAGACTAATGTAAATGTGGCCTGCCTGAGCCCGAGTAGTCGTAACAAGATTTGACATTAGGGCAAGAAATGTCCGTTATTTCTCAATTGAAATCGTTAAAATTATAAAAAGTAATTTATGATAATTATCAAACTATATAAAATTAAATACATAAATTTAATAATAAATTTTCTGATATAAAATAAACACAAAATTATATAATATCCCACAAATATCAAATTACCTATTATAAAATGTATTTAAAATTAGTATAATCTAAAATTAATTTTGAATTAAATAATATAAATTAATGGAAACAATACAGCATCTACCATAAATCCTGTTCTCAATTAACTATTCTAGCAGCCATTGTCTAATTATGGCATTCATTTATACACGTTTGGCGAAATTACTAATTCACCAAACTCCTGTGGTGTGCCAAAAACATGCGCTAGGTGCATCTAGCTTTGGAGGCCATTTATGAGCGCACATTCACCACTTTCATATGTTCAGGAGCATTATACACTGAAAAAAAGACGCAAAAATCTGTGTCGAGGTTCCATATATATCGCGCTGTTAGTGCATTGTTTGGGTCATGTTTTTTTTCCTCAAACTATTACATGATCTAGGTATGGCATTTTATTTCAGGGGATTCCTGAAGGTTTCTGTATAGTACTTAAAAACATTTTTAAAACGATATTTATCAAAGGAAGTATATGGGGAGATATCTAAAGTGGTCACATCAGCTTCTAAAAGAGACATAAAAGCCATATTCACATTATAGGCCAAGCATGAACAATTCATATAAATATTGGAAACTAACTGGCTAGTACATTTTGGCAGTAAGGACATTTTGGGGGTTTAATTAAGGAAAATAAGAAAACATAGGGTGACATGTATGAACGGGGCTGCACCAGTTTTCTGTCCTACCAATCCATATCAATTTCATAGTGGTGAGGATGAGACAAGTTTTGGTGCATACATTCTATGTGGCACTTTTTGGCACATAAATGTGTCTTACAATAGCAAACATCTATAAAGTGCTGTGAGACACTTTCATACATACTGACGAATGCTACACAAACTTACTAAGAAGTACAAACACAACACAATATTAGCAGCACTCTATATACGCAAAAAAAACAGTCAAAGGGAATATAGCAAATATTTCAAAATGCATTTCTGCTATTTTATGAAAATTTGAGGTTTTTTAGTGTACAATTTTGATCAAAACCATAATTGTCCTTCCACCGTGACCTTAGTTCATATGGGACCCTACACCTCCCTTGGTGTCTGTTCAGACTTACACCCTCTCAGAAGCATGACTGTCAAGGTGACACCACTTTTCCTACATGTCCCCCATATTGTCTTTGGTATACAGGAACATTTTTAAACATCTACATTAAACATATCCATAGGCTTTAATACCCAAAATGTAAGCTAATAAGTTATACTTTTGCTCATGTTTGCTCAGTGCATTTTATGATCCTGCATCTCTTGTTGACTGTGATGTTTTGTAAAACTATATATAAAAAAAAGGATATTACACATGCATATGCCTAACTATAGGTTCAGTGGAACCATATTAAAATGAACATAAATCTCTGGGCACGTTGTGAATTTAGTCTAAGCCAACAAAAACATGAATAAATCCTCTCAATTCCATTAAATACATTTACACCAGAAATGCCACATTTCGTATATTTCTCTATTGATTAACACTTATCAATCAAATGCTGGATAAGTTACTCTGTTCAGGAAATATCTCAAGATTATTATGTGTTGGATCAAAAAATGCAAAAATAAATGAGAATATTTCATAGTGGGATAAAACATCTAGACCTCCAAAGGTTAAGATGAATTATTGCCTCTACATCAAATGCTATATTTATGCACACTTAGGGCAATATGTATGAATGGGGCTACACCAGTTTTCTGGTGTACTTTGAGCCAAAAATAATGTATGAACAGGTACGCTCCAGACTTTGGCGCGATAATTACATTTGTAATGCGCCAAAAACACTTTTTAATGCACCAAAGATTTGGGGCATTCTGGGGGCATCGCAACACATGCATAGAAGCAGAAACATTTATGATTCTTTGACACCAAATCGAGACACAGAACATTTAGAAAAACCAGACCAAGGTAAAGGTGGTGCCTGAGCCAGACTTATGGTATTGGCTCTACACTGCGCCTGTATGTATGACCTGCAGAAGAACAGCCAGACCAGGGTAAAGGTGGTGCCTGAGCCAGACTTGTGGTATTGGCTCTACACTGCATGTATGTAATGACCTGCAGAAGAACAGCCCAGACCAGGGTAAAGGTGATGCCTGAGCCCGACTTGTGGTTTTTGCTCTACACTCCCTGTATGTATACCTGAAGAGGAACAGCCAGACCAGGGGGAAAGGTGGGGGCCTGCGCCAGCCTTGTGGTATTGGCTCGACACTGCGCCTGTATGTATGACCTGCAGAAGAACAGCCAGACCAGGGTAAAGGTGGTGCCTGAGCCAGACTTGTGGTATTGGCTCTACACTGCGCTGTATGTATGAGCTGCAAAAAGAACAAGGGCCCGACCAGGGTAAAGGTGGTGCCTGACCAGACTTGTGGTATTGGCTCTACACTGCCCTGTATGTATGACCTTGAGAAGAATAGCCAAACCCGGGAAAAGGTGGTGCCTGAGCCGATTGTGGTATTGGCTCTACACTGCCCTGTATGTATGACCTGAAGAGGAACAGCAAGACCAGGTAAAAGTGGTGCCTGAGCCAGACTCTGTGGTATTGGCTCTACACTGCGCCTGTATGTATGACTGCAGAAGACAGCGCCAGACCAGGGTAAAGGTGGTGCCTGAGCCATACTTGTGGCATTGGCTCTACACTGCGCCGGTATGTATGAGCTGCAGAAGAACAGCCAGACCAGGGTAAAGGTGGTGCCTGAGCCAGACTTGTGGTATTGGCTCTACACTGCCCTGTATGTATGACCTGCAGAAGAACATCCAGACCAGGGTAAAGGTGATGCCTGAGCCAGACTGTCGTATTGGCTCTCATGCGCCTGTATGTATGACCTGCAGAAGAACAGACCAGGGTAAACGTGGTGCTGAGCCAGACTTGTGGTATTGGCTCTACACTGCCCTGTATGTATGACCTGCAGAAGAACAGCCAGACCAGGGTAAAGGTGGCGCCTGAGCCAGACTTGTGGTATTGGCTTACACTGCCCTGTATGTATGACCTGCAGAAGAACAGCCAGACCAGGATAAAGGTGGTGCCTGAGCCAGACTTGTAGTATTGGTTCTAGACTGCGCCTGTATGTATGACCTGCAGAAGAACAGGTTCATACATTCTGCCATATTCTACACTGCCTTAAAGCTATTTAGAACTGGTCTGTCAGTGCCAACATTCATACAAATTGTCCTTTATGTATTATTTAGCTTAGTGAATAGAAAGTGAGGGTTGAGTCCCATGTAATACATAGAATTATATACTAGAGTGATTTCTTTACATCAAAAACCAGAATGTGAATAATAGGCAAGAGTTGCTGTAATAACAAGTACAGCATATGTGTCAAACACAAGGACCGCTGGCCGAGTCTTTACAGCCACTGCATTCTCTTTGGCTCCCAAGACAGCTTAGACACAGCGAGCAGGGATGGAAAACATTTGAACACAGCAAGACTGGTTGTCCACTTTCCCTGGAGGATGCAGCCAGAGCCTGGTAAAGGTGGTGGTGCCAGCACAGGGTGTATCTTGGATTTGGAGCTCTGACACACACCTCCACTCTACTCTGTTCAGCAACTCTCTGGTGGTGGAACAGCTTTCACAGCCCTACCCAGGCACCCTAGCCACTCTCTATGGCCCATGAAAGTCAACCATAATACTGATGTGGTCCTGTGCAAAAATGAGTTGGACACCTCTGACTTAGAGTATACCACAAATGCCCCCTGATGTGGTAAAGTGGATAATACAACAAAAGTGAGATTTCAGCTGTGTACGAGCAACAGTATTGATGAAAAACCCCTATAGCTTTTTATGCAACTATTATTAAAAGTAAGAAATATAAAAAAAATTTATGTACATTTTGCAGTTGATGTATGAATAATTCTACGACCATTACACTTCGACTTATTTGTGACTTTAGATAAAGTCACTGACCCAAGAAGCAGGTAACAGTCTCAACAACTGCGGAATAGTAGAGCAGCATTGGCTCCTATGCAAACTTATTTACCCTCTTCTGTCCTTCACAATTTCCTAGTGCCTGCAGTCCCGCTGGCCACTGCTGAGGCTTTAATAAAAAGTGAAACCAACAGTTTATCTGAGCACAGCAGGGTGATGAAGCAGCTTAGAGGGGGGCTTTTGTCAGGCAATGATGAGACAATGTCTCCATATGGAGAACAGAAGGAAGGCTGAATTCCGTGTAAGCCAGGCCCCGGTGTTCTGAATGAGCAGTACAGTCAACGCTTCAGGGCAAAGGCTCTTTTAACATAACAACTGAGCAAAAGAGGGTTGAGGAAGGGGGGCATGTTCTCATACAAACCCAGATTCCGTGAATCATCTGTAGCGTCTCCCAGATACTAAACTCTGGCAAATAAGCTCTCTGGATGGTGGATACCCAGCTCTCCCAGCTAATAACTTACCCAGCAGAGCTTTTGTCCTGATGCCATTTCAATCTGAAAAGCCTGCCCCTGGGTCTCTTCTGTAAAGACCAATAAAATCAAAACAAATTTCCTTTGGGGAATTAGTCCTTTGTACTGAGTGCTTAGCTATCATAATTACATGGGATTCGAAAATATGCTACCCTTAAAAGTCTTCCCAAGGGTATGGATGAACAACTTGACACACTTTCAGCAATTGCCATGGCTTTTCGACACCATATTTAGCCGGAATTTGCTTCACCTGCCTTTTTCGAAAAGTTTTGTGGTAAAGTTTGTTCAGTTTTTCAAATTTTTTAAGTTGTTTTAGGGCTTCTGCCCTCAGTCAAGCTGAATGCATGGAGTTTTTATGGCGGTTCACGAAGGCGATCTGGCTCTGTAATGTGGAGCCTCGCTCTCTCCATCCACTGCCATACGGGCTGCGTCTGCAATATTTCTGGGGCAGAATACCTCCATACAATAAGAGGCTGGAGGAGTATACCAGCATTTTTTTTTTCTGTGTAATTTGCATAGAATCCAACACAAAAAAAAAAAACTTGTTGCCAGATATATTAAAACTGACTCAGACTAGACAGAAGTATGGCTCGTTAATATAGCGTAGCATTCAACAATACGTATGATAGTGTCTCACAGCCAGTGCGAGACACATTTGTGTGCACTAAAAAAGTGTCCTGAGTGGTGTTGATTGAACTGTTCTAGAAAAGTTAACTTCTCGAATTTTAGAACCCAAACCGAACATTTTTCTGTTCATTCAAGTAAAGTTCTAGTTTGACACGCCATTTTTAGTTTTGTATTCAGCGGCTTTCTGCACTTTTGGCGGCCATACAATCAGTGCAGAGCACAGAGAAGTGTCGAAAACGTCATTGCTGAGGTGTAGGGCTCTCATTGGCTGCTAAAATCACATGACCATGTTATATATATTTCACTGTATTGCCTTGTGAAAACAATTTTGAGCACAGTCTATGTAATGTACTGACTGCTCTAAGTTAGTTAGATAGCAGTTTCCTCTCCATAGTTAGGGAGTTTGGTATTGCTTGCTGCATCTTTCCCACACCCAGAAGCTGTTATTTGGCGACATTTGCAGGCTCACATGATGCCTAACTCTCATATACATGGATATATATTATACAGAATGCTTGGATTTGCTAAATCATACTCAGTGCCCAAAAGTTCCGTTTTTGCAGTTTTGGGGGTTCAGTGATTGTATAACACACCGTCTCCAATTCTCCTGTGTCTCAAATTGGCTTTTTGGCCCCCTCAGGATGCAGGGCCCTGTAGCAGCTGCTACCTCTGCCCCTGCTTTCAAGCTGTCCTCATCTTTTCAGTTAGCCATTGAAAAGAGAGAAGTATTTTAACCTTTCAATTTTTTTCTGTCACTCTTAGGGCCGGTTATTCAAGCCGTAATTGCGGGATGTATTTCGCCCACAATTATGGCTTGAGTAAGGGGCAGGGCGGGGGTGGGGGCGCTGCCCGCTGGCCCCTTAGACGTTCATTATCCACGGGGCGTATCCCGCCGTGATAATGTGCATGTCGCTTTCTCCCCGCCCGCCGGATTCGCCAAGCGGTGAGGAGAGACGGAATCCATAGTTCTCTATGAGAACTGTGGATTACCGTAATGGCTGGCACAGATTTCAGCCATATTGCAGTGCAGTACAGCGTGCAATATGGCTGCAATCCGTCCCTGCAATAAGCCGTGTGAACGGCCCTTTAGAGCCAAATTTTGTTCACTAAGTTGTTCCAGGTATCCAATGTACTGTTATGGATGCTAATTGCAGCTTCTCCTCACCTGTATAGGTATAAAAATTAACCAGAACATCTTCTCCCATAGACTTTCATGGAGTTTGAAGTTCAAGTTTGAGTTTGAAAAGAACTTTGAACCAAACTCACAAAAGTTCGAGGTTCTAAATGAACTAGAACTTTTTACTGTTCACTCAACACTAGTCCTGAGACAAATTTCTCATCACTTTGAAAATAGCACGGATTAGTACACTCCTTTTGCGACACATTCTGTTGAGCAACATTCATAAATCTGTCTTATCTTTATGCTCCCTTAGAATTGGCACAGACAAAAGTCTGTGTGCGCCCATTTTTGGTGCAAATCTTTTATACATATGTCGGACATAACCAACGACATTATTTTTGTCGGACAGCACACCAAAAATGTGACACAACCCGTTTTGTTCATCTGTCCCTCTATATGAGATCTAACAATAAAGTTAATTGCAGTGAAAGTGTTATATACCTCATTGTTGAACTTCACTGTTGTTGCCTTCTAATCATTCCCCCTGGAAAGCACTGTCTATGTTTCAGAGCAATTTTGGAAATGGTTTTGAGTAATGGCCTTTAACACCTTTGTTGATGTAATTAAAGGGGTTATCCTGGAGTTTAATGATTTCGTAGAACACTATAAACAGGATTTATATTGAAAAGTAAAGATAATCCAATACCTTTTTTTTTTCTTTTGTCTCTTTATTCATCTACAACAGATCCATTTTTTGTAGTAAAAAGTTCTGTAAAACGTGGAGTGTCAGTAGTTCTCCAGCATCTCTTTCCTACAACTCCCAGACTTGCATTGCAATCTGGAACTATCCTCCACAATTAGCACTGCTAGGGTCTTGCTTGTTTAATTTATCTTTGTAACAGAAAAAAATCATTGGGTCTTGGTCTAGTGAATAGGAAGAATTTTCCTACATAACTATTTGTTTTCTAGCTGCTCACTCCATCACAGACCGTGCCATTTGATCAGGTACTGCATGTTGTTGGGGTGCAAGAGCCATGAGTTGCTCAAGAAAAGTGTGAGTCATTTCTGTCTTATTTTTTGCGCAGCCTTTTCACCATGTACCAAATTATACACTGGTCGACTGTCTATCCATTTAGTACATATTCATAGTGAATAATCCCTTTACTGTGAAAGTTAGTAACATTAGGCGACATGTATGCATGGGGCTGCACCAGTTATCTGCTGTCAAAAAACTGCAGTAGCCCTTTTCTATAGATGTATGAACAGTCGCACTCCAAACTTTGGCGCGAAAAGCGCCTGCGCAAAACCTTTTGATCTGCCACACCACATTAGTAAGATTAGACACATTTATGATTATGGGGCGCCAAACCTAGGCTCAGAACAGTTAGAACAGCCAGACCAGGTTAAGGGTGGTGCCTTAGCCAGTCTTGTGGTATTGGCTCTACACTGCGCCTATATATATGACCAGCAGAATAACAGACCAGGGTAAAGGTGGTGACTTAGCCAGACATGAGGTATTGGCACTACACTGCCCTGTATGTATGAAATCAACAAGAACAGCAAGACCAGGGAAAAGGTTGGTGCCTGAGCCAGACATGTGGTATTGCTCTACACTGCCCTGTATGTATGACCTGCAGAAGAACAGCCAGACCAGGGTAAAGGTGGTGCCTGAGCCAGACTTGTTGTATTGGCTCTACACTGTGCCTGTATGTATGACCTGCAGAAGAACAGGTTTATACATTCTGGCGCATTCTACACTGCCTTAAAGCTATTTAGAACGGTCCTGTCAATGGCAACGTTCATACATGTCGCCCATTGTTTTGACTTTCAATTTGGAGGGTGGAACTTTTTGGTTGAGGAGAATCGGCATTACTTCCAAATCAACTTGCTCTTCAAAAGGTCTTGGCAAATTTCAAATCTCTTTTGCTTTTGTTCATTGGTGAGCTCCTTGGGAACCATGTCTATATACACCTCCCTCATGCCAAGATTTTCAGTTAAAATTTTCCTAAATGTTTCTCTGTGAATGTTCACTTGCTCTGATCCTTGCAGTCAGACACTGATTGTTTGCACACAATATGAATAACTGTCGCATTGTTTTCATCACTTCTGCTTGTTTTTTGGCCTGCTCTTAGAAGAAAACAGCAGTTTACAAGTGGATTAAATGTTTTTCTGAGAATTATCCCTATAACCTTTCAATAGCATCTCCCTGATTTAACTTTCACCCAAGCCAAGAAATATTATCACTATTCGTTGCTTTCATTCAAGCTCCAATATTCTCTCGAGGGGAGGCAAAAGCACCCACAGACCATATTAGTCGGCAAACAGAATGAGAATGTTGTGGTCCTAGAAAAACATGTCTGTAAAATGTTGATATGATAAAGCTATGAAACCACAGTCGGGTTTCTGTGTAATGCTGCCACAACAAGGTCTCAGCGGTGAGTTTGCGAATGTAATTGTCACACTACATATGCCATCCTCCAGAGAAGGTGGTACAGTATGGAACTAAACAGAGTGTGCTGGCACCATATTACACCCCATCTAACGGAGGTTGTACAGAGACATATTATGACTAAGTGCATGAACCGAAAGGCTGCACTCACACTGGCTTTATGACTTTCAGGTCAATTCTTTTAAATGTACATACAGGTCTAGTAAACATAGAATGGGTAAGGTATTGAGACTTATCTACAAATGTAGCAAAGTTAAACTTGAAAAATAAGGTTTTGCCCGTGAGGAATCTCCCTTGTATGGTACCGTGGCTCTTGTGGCAGACTTGTGGTATTGGCTCTACACTGCCCTGTATGTATGACCTGCAGAAGAACAGCCAGACCAGGGTAAAGGTGGTGCCTGAGCCAGACTTGTGGTATTGGCTCTACACTGCGCCTGTATGTATGACCTGCAGAAGAACAGCCAGACCAGGGTAAAGGTGGTGCCTGAGCCAGACTTGTGGTATTGGCTCTACACTGCCCTGTATGTATGACCTGCAGAAGAACAGACCAGAGTAAAGGTGGTGCCTGAACCAGACTTGTGGTATTGCCTCTACACTGCGCCTGTATGTATGACCTGCAGAAGAACAGCCAGACCAGGGTAAAGGTGGTGCCTGAGCCACACTTGTGTATTGGCTCTACACTGCGCCTGTATGTATGACCTGCAGGAGAACAGGTTCATACATTCTGGCCCATTCTACACTGTCTTAAAGCTATTTAGAACTGACCTGTCAGCGGCAACGTTCATACATGTCGCCCATTGTTTTGACTTTCAATTTGGACGGGTGGAACCTTTTTGGTTGAGGAGAATCGGCATACTTCCAAATCAACTTGCCTCTTCAAAAGGTCTTGGCAAATTTCAAATCTCTTTTGCTTTTGTTCATTGGTGAGCTCCTTGGGAACCATGTCTATATACACCTCCCTCATGCCAAGATTTTCAGTTAAAATTTTCCTAAATGTTTCTCTGTGAATGTTCACTTGCTCTGATCCTTGCAGTCAGACAGTGATTGTTTGCACACAATATGAATAACTGTTGCATTGTTTTCATCACTTCTGCTTGTTTTTTGGCCTGCTCTTAGAAAAACATTTAATCCACTTGTAAATGCTGTTCTCTTCAGAGAATTATCCCTATAACCTTTCAATAGCATCTCCCTGATTTAACTTTCACCCAAGCCAAGAAATATTATCACTATTCGTTGCTTTCATTCAAGCTCCAATATTCTCTCGAGGGGAGGCAAAAGCACCCACAGACCATATTAGTCGGCAAACAGAATGAGAATGTTGTGGTCCTAGAAAAACATGTCTGTAAAATGTTGATATGATAAAGCTATGAAACCACAGTCGGGTTTCTGTGTAATGCTGCCACAACAAGGTCTCAGCGGTGAGTTTGCGAATGTAATTGTCACACTACATATGCCATCCTCCAGAGAAGGTGGTACAGTATGGAACTAAACAGAGTGTGCTGGCACCATATTACACCCCATCTGACGGAGGTTGTACAGAGACATATTATGACTAAGTGCATGAACCAAAAGGCTGCACTCACACTGGCTTTATGACTTTCAGGTCAATTCTTTTAAATGTACATACAGGTCTAGGAAACATAGAATGGGTAAGGTATTGAGACATATCTACAAATGTATCAAAGCTAAACTTGAAAAATAAGGTTTTGCCCGTGAGGAATCTCCCTTGTATGGTACTGTGGCTCTTCTGCTTGCTGGTGTGAACTAGTTCTTATCCAATGTGCATTTATGTACTAAGCAATCACTTCTCCCATGTAGCACTGAGGATTTTATTACCTTGTACTGGGATCGTTTTTTTGTCCTAACATTGGGCTGTAAGTATTTTAAGTAAACATTGTCACTTTTTTGTGATTTTTTGTTAATTGCTCGACAGATAATGCACCATGGGCTCCAACACAGAATGTTAGCTCACCCTTTAAATAGTTTTTAATGGCTTTTGTTGCGTTTGAAGATCAGATAACACAAAAAGCTGTGATATCACTTCAAGTTAAACTCTGTTGCATCTGTACATAGAAAGCAAGAAAATAAACTAAAATAAAAAAAAAACAAGCAAAAGATATCTTCCCCAAATACTATATAGGTACTGTATAGGATGCTATGTACATACAGCAGCAGAATCAGGACTCAAAACTCGAGTGCTTAGAATGCACTAATATTCACCGCATACAACTAGCACTGCATTTTCTGTGGCTTTTAAGGCTCATTTACTTGTATTGAATTCACATACAAACTTTGCACTGTAGAAGTCAGACCTATTCTTTACCATTATCTGATTTACACAAGAAAAAAGCTGATTGTTCATTACATGCTATGGCTCAGTGTTAAAGTATCATCTCCATTTGTGCTCCTAGCAATTTATATATCTCTTGACTTACTCGAGAAAAGTCTAAATATATAAAGACATGCAGAAACTTCTAGAATTTATTATGATCGGAGCAAATAAAAGCTGTACTGAAAACCTGGATATGTGGTCTCAGTAGGTCCTTACCCCACATATTCTTCCTAAGTTGAGACCAGGATAAAATGAGAATAAAGTGTGAAGGGTATGAATTGATGCCGACACGCCAGTTTTAAATCAGTATTGGGGAGTGCAAAATACAACAGTATGCATAAAGTTTATGCATATGTGCCAAAAATTTTGGTGCATAGTGTGTTATGCGCCAAAGTTTGTCTCAGCCATGGTATGGATTTGTATGGGATTTTCATGTCAAACTTTGGCCCTTTTTTGTGACATTCAGAAGTGTTGTGTCTGGTGCAGACTGTGCCAAGTTTTGGGGTATGATTATTCCTACATCTGTTGGACAGGGTTACGTCAGTTTTTGGGCTCAAAGTATGGCAGAAAACTGGTGCAGCCCCATTAATACTTTCACCTAATTTCTTTGGTAACGTGAAAGTTGTTTTTACTTTTTTTTAAGGGCTAGGTTCACATGGAGTAATTGGGGGCGTACAGTCCCCCGAAATTACGCTGGTGTTTGGAGCTTGGCCCGATCGGAAAACGTACTCCGGGGGGCGGGGGGTGGGGGCAGCATTCCTCCCGGCCCCATAGACTTTTTAAGCGGCGCGTTTTCGCTAGGGAAACGTGGATTACCGTAATGAGGGGGCGCATTTTGCCCTACTTGAGCGCAGTACGGTCCCAAAATAGGGAAACCGAAATGCCCCCCCATTTGACCCCCGTGTAATCTAGACAAGATACTTCCCGGTGTAATTTCGGTGCGCATTTCCCCGCTTATTTCGTTTAATACGTGGGAAGCGTCCCGAAATTTACGGAAATTTCATAGCCCTAAAAGAGAACTATGGTTTAAAGCCTCGTTCCGCCCCCCGACAATACTTTGTAAATATATTGTACGTACGGGGGGAAATGACATTATCTCTTCTTTGCGCCCCCGAGGAAATGCAGTCAATGGGCCAGCGACTTGCCGGCCCCCATGCTTCAGGAGTACGCGCTAATCAGCGCGTCTCCCAAAACACCAGGCGTGTTTGGATCCGTTTTTCTGACTATAAACGTACCCAAAGACGCATCTAACAATGTGCCGTGTGATTTATATTGCTTTCAATGTAAAACATGCATTGTCATTAGGACGAATGATCTATGTTTTACATGTGTCTTTCTGATACATCTTTTGGATTCGTTCAAAGGATTGTTATGTCAATTCTTGATCCGAAAGACGCAACAGACGCACTATGTAAAACTATATTGTGTGATCCTGCTGTAGCCACAATGCATTCAAAACATACAACTGCATGTTGGATGCGTTTTACGCAGCGCTTCTGAATGCTTTTTTGGATCGAAAATGTACCCTAAAACATATTGAACACACCCTCAATATTATTATTACCATCACACTCCTTACATATGACCTACAAAACACATGTAATTGTGCACAAATGGCTGATCAAGGAGTTGTCTTTGAAAACCAATATATTCACATTGTGGGGGGGGGCCAGTGTGGGATGGGGGGGGGGGGGCCCACAGGGGGTTGATCTTGGGGGGCCCCCACCAAAAATTGTACATGAAAATATTACCGCCTCTGGAATGATCGCCCCCATTTTTCCCTAATACAGTGTGCGAAAAGAATGTATTGTGTTTAAAAATTCGAGGCCCAAAATTCTGTCTGCCAAAATTTGTAGTCTGTATTGGACCGGGCTAAGTAGTATTTATTACCCAATAAATTTTCCCCCCCCCCCCAATAAATATTTAAAAAAAATACCCCTAAAAATAAATGTTCCAACTTACAATGTTACCAGAAAAATATTAAAAAAAACCCCTCCAAAACATACCCCCTCCCCCCGAAAATACCCCCTAATACCTACCCCCCTCCCCCACTACAATGTCCCCCCACATCACTATCCCCTCCACCCACATACAAATCCCCCTCCACCCGCATAAATATCTCCCCCCACCCCCTCAATCATACAATATCTCCCCCCACCCACTAAATTCTCCCCTTTTCCCCCTTTTTTTTCCACCCCTAAAAAAACCCCCCCCAACCCCCATCCAAAACCCCCTCCACCCCCAAACAATATCCCCCCCCACCCCTAAAATTTATCCCCCCCAAGAATCAAAATCCCCTCCCCAACACAAAATATCCCCCTCCACCCCCCATACAATATCCCCCCCCAAACCCCCATACAATTTTCCCCCTCCACCCACTACAATATCCTCCTCCCCCCAAAAACAAAATTTCCCCCTCCACCCCCCAAAACCCAAAATCCCCTCACCCTTACAATATCTCCCCTTTCCCCCCACATACAATATCCCCCTCCCCCCACATAAATATCCCCCCCCGTTTCCCTTTGGGCACGCCCCCTCACCCCCCTTCTAAAAAAAAACACCAGCAAGAAAGTAAAAATTAACTCCATCCCAAGGTCAATCAGGGACACATGTTCCCGGCATTATACCGGTGGATTTTTAAACCCACAAACCGCCTATAGGAACCACAAGGGTCAGACACCAGTCAGGTATAACCAAAAACGCCCCCAATGGGGACCAATAGTGATCAGACACCAGCTCAGGGATAACCCCACAACACCGCCCAAAAGAGACCACATAGGGTCAGACACCCGCCAGGAAAACCTAAACGCCACCATAGGAGCCCCAAGTGATCAGACACCCGCCAGGTAAACCTACAACCGCCATATGAACCCCATAGATCAGAAAACCATCAGGAAAAAATACAACACCGCCTATAGAGCCACATGTGTCAGACACCAGCCCGGAAAAACCAAAACCCACCATAAGAGACCACAGTTGGTTATACCCGAGCGGTGTCGACCTCTCACTGCCATAATTGAGACCACATAGGGTCAGACACCCGCTCAGGTATAACCTACAACACGCCATATAGAACCCCCATAGTGTCAGCCCCCAGCCAGGTCACATCACTTCAGTGAAAACAGCAAGATCCAATATAGAATAAATCGGGACTCACCGGAAGTCCCCAACTGATTATCTTCTCTTCTTTGAGTCGTTTTATTCCCTTTTCTTTTGCATCATTCCGCACATATGATGACTTGTCCCCAGCCACAACTCATCCCCGCAAAATTACACAAAATATCTTAAAATCCCCAATTTTTTCCCCACCTCTTTATTATTCCCCCCCTGTACAAACTTCCCAGGGGTGGGGAAAAGGGTAAAACCATGACTTAGGGCCTTTGTATCCTAAGGGGTTTGGGGGGTGGGAAAAGGGTAACCCTCTGGGGATAATGTACAATATGGGTGCTGCCCTTCAATTAATTACCAGGTAGGTAACAAACCCTAGGTAGGTAGGCAAATAGGCAAGGGCCCCCAGTCTTTAGGTAGGTGGTTTCTCCCGTTTGGAAAGCTGTGGATTAGGGTCCCTTATATAGGGTGCAAGCAGTTAGGGCCCCCTTTAGGTTTGATAAGGCAGTTTGGGCTTCCATAAGTTATACAGGCATTAAGGGCCCCTTATAGTTCGCAGGCAGTTAGGGGGCTCCTTTAGGTAGTATACGGGAGTTAGGGGGGCCTCCTTTAGCTAGGTGCAGGAAGTCAGGGGCCCCCTTTAGCTCGTGTAGGGATCAGGGCCCTTTAGTATTTAGGTAGCCAGGGCCCCCTTTGTAGTCAGGGCCCCCTGTAGGTGTCAAAGCGTCCCCTTTTGGTACCAGGGCCCCCCTTTTAGTCAGGGCCCCTTGTAGGTAGGTAGGGCCCCCTTGTACAGGGCCCCCTTTAGTAGCCAGGCCCCCCCATTGTAGTCGGGGGGCCCTTTTAGCAGGGCCCCCCCTTTTAGCCCCGGGGCCCCGTAGGTAGCCAGGACCCCTTAGGTACCAGGGACCCCCTTTGTAGCCAGGGGGCCCCTTTTTAGCCGGGGCCCCCTTTGTACCAGGGCCCCTTGTATGAGGGCCCCCTTTTTTAGTCAGGGACCCCCCGTAGCCGGGGCCCCCCTTTTTAGCCCGGGACCCCCCTTTAGCCGGGCCCCCCTTATAGCCAGGGGTTCCCTTTATGCCAGGGGGCCCCCTTGTAGCCCGGGGCCCCCCTTGTAAAGGGGTCCCCTTTATAGCCAGGGGCCCCCCTTTTAGTCAGGGCCCCCCCTTTTAGCCTGGGCCCCACTTTTAGTCAGGGGGCCCCCCCTTTAAGCCAGGAACCCCCCTTAGTCAGGGCCCCCCTTTTTAGCCAGGGCCCCCCCTTTTTTTGCCCCATGACCCCTTGTAGTGAGGGGGGGCCCTTTTTTAGTCAGGGCCCCCTTGAGCCCGGGGGCCCCCCCTTGTAGCCGGGGGTCCCCTTTATAGCCAGGACCCCTTCAAATCGGGCCCCCAACCCTTTTTGCCCGGGACCCACTTGTAGTCAAGGACCCCCCCCTTTTTAGCCAGGGACCCCCTTTGTAGTCAGGGCCCCCCCCTTTTGCCAGGGCCCCCCCCTTTTTAGCCAGGGCCCCCCCCTTGTAGCCAGGGCCCCCCCCTTTTAGCCAGGGCCCCCCCCCCTTGTAGCCAGGACCCCCCCTTGTGCCGGCCCCTTTGTCAGGGGCCCCCCTTGTAGCCCGGGCCCCCCCTTTAGCCAGGGCCCCCCTTGTAGCTAGGGACCCCATTTAGTCCAGGGCCCCCCCTTGTAGCCAGGGCCCCCCCCCCCTTGTAGCCAGGGCCCCCCTTGTAGGTAGTTATAAAAAAAAAACACAACAGCCAGCCACTTACCTGGCTCGGCTCCTGCCCGGCCGCCGGCTCCATACTGCCGTACGGCCACCTACGTCAGCAGTAGGGGCCAGCGCCCGGCAGGCTGAAGGCCTAACGTCTTCAGCCTGCCGGGGGAAAGATCAGCGGAGCGCAGCGCTAGTGGTGCTGTGCTCCGCTGACACCGCGCAGCCCCGGGATCGGGGACTTTAGTCCCCAAAATCCCCGGCCGGTCTCTGGGCGCTCGGGACGTGGGTCCCGGGCGTCCAGTGACGGGGTTGCGCGGCCGGGCCCCGGGGAGCGCGGCAAATGCCTCCCGGGGCCCCACAGCGGCTCGGGGGGGCCCACCGGGGGATTTCCGTCCCTCGGGCGGCCCAGTCTGAGCCCGGAGTGGCTATTTGTAGACCATCATGATTAGTTGTTTTTATGAAGGAACTCTGGACTAAGGAGGACCTGTATGAACCTGGCACTGACTCGTCAGTTCTACCTCAGTTTTTTCTTTTTTTTTTTAAAGTGTTCATTTTTGAACAAATTTTTTATTTTTTTTCTCAAACATTTTAAATTTCAGCATTGCACAAATACATGCATACCCCACAATAATTTTTCAGAAATAGAGCTTAAAACCATATTCTATCTGAGCATTACAGGCACATAATATTTCTCTTAGACCATAAAATCATACAACGGGTAGCTTCTTGGATTTAGCACATATCTGAACATTTTTCTAGCGTGTAAATTCCATTCATACTCATTCAACCTAGTGACACAACAAAGATGGAAATCACAGGAAGGCAGCCACCCCTCGTATCCTGACGTTTGGGCCCCTAACACACACCTCCTTAGTCTAACTTGTCTGGGAAGCGATCCATAAGCTGCAAATGTCTAGGAACCTATCCGGAACCCCACAATCCTCAAAAGTAAGCCTGTACAGTGGCAAGTCACCATTAACAAGCTGTTTCCAGTGTCCCACAGATGGCAATTTGGGAGGCTTCCAGTTCAACAATATAGATTTCCTGGCATAAAACATTAGTAATCAATACAGTTGACATTCAAACTTCATCTGGATAACATCTTCCACAAGACCAAGGAGGCTATGCTCTTGGGCACATATTGCTGGTATACCTCTGTTTTTAATAGTCTACGATCCGACAGTATGTACGAAAGTGTCTCACAGCACTTCTTAAAGTAATCTCAGCCAAAATGGTATGGGTTTTTGATGCACTGTAGTACTCGGACATGACATGCCCCTGCATCATTGGTGCATTTAAACATGCTGTGTCTGGTGCAGTTTGCACCAAGTTTTAGCGTGCGATGGTTCATACATTTATAGAACATGGCTATTACAGTTTGGTTGGCTCAAAGCATGGCAAAAAAATGGCACAGCCTCATTCATACATAGGTACATAGTTTGTAAGGCCAAAAAAAAGACAAGACGTCCATCCAGTTCAGCCTGTTGTGCTAAAGTGTTGATCCAGAGGAAGGTAAAAACCCCTATGAAGTAGAAGCCAATTGTCCTCATTTTAGGGAAAAAATTCCATCCCGACTCCAATCTGGCAATTAGAATAATCCCTCGATCAACGACCCTTCTCCAGAATCCTAGTCACTATAACTTGTTATATTATTACGCTCCAGAAATGCATTCAAAACACTTTTTGAACTCTGTTATTGAATTCACCATGACAAGTCTGGCAGAGAATTCCATAGTCTCACTGCTCTAACAGTAAAGAATCCCTTTTTATGTTTATGTAGAAACTTTTGTTCCTCAAGACATAAATGATGCCCCCTTGTTCTTGATACAGTCCTGGGTATAAATAAATCTTAAGAGAGATCTCTATACTGACCTATTTAAACATATTTATTATGTTTTCTAAGTGATGATTTTTGTATTGTTATGAAAAAAGCATTAAATGGCTCTTGTGTAAAACAGTGAAGGCCCATATGGATATCTGATGTCCTCCAGAGCTGAACATGACTCTCTGATTTAGCTAATAAAAAGAGACTCCCATCAAGACCAATCTCTTTTACTTCAAGAAGCATGCAAAAGCGGTTGTCTAAAACTAGCAATCCCCATGGAAGGAATCCCTGAAATGAAACAATAGTCTACATGTACATGTTTTAGCCTTCATTCCATGTTGAATTACTTTTCTCCCTGCACATGTACATGTTCCAGACTGTTTAATAATGGACATATGGTGCAGATGACAAGAAATTTACACCATGTAAAATTCGCAATGTACAAACACAGTTTTACACTTTTTAAATGGTTATCTATGTTGCCATGTAAATTGCAGTTGGGTTTGGACTTGACTACCTTGAGCCTCACAAAATAAGAGTGAAGGTCCCCCTTCCAGCTATAACAAACAGGTACATGTCCCCTTTCTATGGCTTTATAAACTTTGTGGACTTTATTTGTCCTCAATCATAACTTTGGCCTCCTAGATGATATTCCTGCCAAGTGGTCAAGTCAGCCTTAAAGGAGTTGTCTCACTACATCGATTCATCTCACTTCAATCCTGTTTTCTTGGTTTTATTTTTGAATTCAGGAATGTGTTTAATGGCTTTATTGACCTGCAGTGATGAGCTGCTGAGGACACCAGGTCTGTAACTATGGCAACCAGCGCAGTAAGCCTATTAGGATAAATTGAACAGGTCTGTAGCTATAGCAACTAGCACTGTCAGTCTATCAGGAGAGATCGAATAGGTCTGTAGCTATAGTGACCTGAGGAGCTGATGCAGCCCATACAAGAGGGGATATCTAGGAATAGGTAGGCAGAGCCAGGACGACGGGTAGGCAAAGGTAGGCGGTCGCCTTGGGCGCCATACATCTGCCTGCCACTAGGGGGCGCAGGTATGGAGCCGGCTCAGGAGCTGAGCCGGCTCCATATATAGCAGATGCCGGCCAGTCTCTGCTGCCACCTTCATAAAGCAGTTGGGGCAGCAGTTTACCTTCACCTCCCCTGCTCCCTCCCTGGGGGGTCAGGGGCAGCAGTGTGTAGTGCGCAGGGGAGGTTGAACACCTTGCTCACCTCCCTGCGCTGGTCTGACAGCTTCTTGTCACATGACAGGAAGCTGCCAGAGAAGTGCTTGCTGGGGAGAGTGGGCGGAGCTTTGGCTCCCTCTCCCTAACACGGAGTGTGGAAATAGGAAGATGGCAGCTCTTCTCACTGGTGAGTGCTTACTAATTGTGGGGGGGAGGGAATTAAGGGGCAGGGGGAGAGATGAACTGGAGCAGAGGGGAGAGATGAACTGGAGCAGAGGGGAGAGATGAACTGGAGCAGAGGGGAGAGATGAACTGGTGCAGAGTGGGGGAGATGAACTGGTGCAGAGGGGAGAGATGAACTGGTGCAGAGGGAGAGATGAACTGGTGCAGAGGGAGAGATGAACTGGTGCAGAGGGAGAGATGAACTGGTGCAGAGGGGAGAGATGAACTGGAGCAGAGTGGGGGAGGAACTGGTGCAGAGTGGGGAGAGGAATTAGTTTAGGATGGCACCATTGTTTGGGAGGAAAGGCACCATTTTTTAGGAGGGGTGGGGGCGCCATTGGCTGTATTTGCTCAGGGCACCAAAATGCCTTGTCCCGACCCTGTAGGTAGGACACTGTTAATGGACACATATTGCAAAGTGACTTGTTTTTGCAAGATCTTTAACATAAAAAGCAGCAATCCTTGTAGTGAGACAACCCCTTTAAGCCTAATGAACCTCATTTATCAAAACTGTCAAACAGTAAGAATGTCTTTACTGCCTATAGCAACCAATCAGAGCTCAGCTTTCATGTTTTTGAGCTATTCTGGAATCATGAAAGCTGACCTCTGATTGGTTGCTATGGGCAGCAAAGAGAGCATTAATGTTAGACAATTTTCAGATATGAGCCCCAATGATTTAAAATTGGTACAAAATATGTTGAAATCATGTTGAAGAGACTCTTTTGCTTACATCAGTTTCTTTATCGGCAGATCAGTAATTATTGCCGGCTCATCAAACCTCTTCATTACTTTGTAGAAGTGTTGCTTGAATAGAGACTTGTTCGGTACAAAAATGGTTCAACTGAACTTGTCCTAATTTTATTCTCTAGCCCTAACCCCAATTCTATCCCAAACCTATCCCAAATCTCTAGTTTAAGATCAACCTTAAACTTTGTTTAGGATTAGGGGTTTTACCTGCTTTCAAGGATAAATTTACCATTTCTGATGCTCCCGCTCTCTCTCTGCTCCTGGAGCGGTCTAACTTCTGGTCCCACATCACATCGTTTTACCAGGCGCAACACCACAGAAATGTCCCTATGCTATTGACATTGACTGGAAGTAATGTCTTGCCTGGAGTAATGAGGTGACGTAGGAATGGAAGTTAGGAAGCACTAAGAGCGAGGAGTGACCACGGACATTAAGGAATAGTCTTTTAACCAGAGTCATCTTAATTTAATTATGGGCCCCCGGGCATAGCACTGCAGTGGGCCATGCCCACATACATGACATCACACTTAGCCATGCCACGACCCCCCTCCCCTCCCAAAGCACACCCATATTATTACGCCATTTATGTCTGGACACCGGCAGCTTGCAGCCTAAAAGACTATTTGGCAGGGCAGGGAACCTTTGGTTTTTAACTGTTTGCACATCTTAAAATAACCAAAACAGTTTTAAACTAAACAAAGCCAACCAAGGTGATCCAGGGTATCTTTTCTTGTATTACTGGGACATACATACACCACTCGGGACCCCTATACTTGTGGCATATAAATGACAAAATACATAAATTACAGAATAACTTTACTATGTGGTTCGGTACAATTGCAATGAATCATGATATAAATTTTATAGAGTTTTTTATGCTTTATTGCTTTTACACAGTAGAAATAAGTTTATAAAAAATTGCTTTTTTATGTTGTCCTGTTCTGACAGCCATAACTTTTTATTTTTCTATATATGGAGCTGATTATGGGCATGTTTCTTGCGGGATGAGTTGATGTTTTTATTGGTACCATTAAGGGGTGCATATGATGCTTTGATCACTTTTTATTAAGGTTTTTGTGAGGCATTTTGAACCAAATAGAGCAATCCTGGGAGTGTTTATTAGTTTTATTTTTTACAGTGGATACCCAATTTGTATATTTTTTTATGTTTTACTGCTTTTACACAATAAAAACACTATTACTCAAAAAGAAAACACGCTTTTGCATCGTCATAGTCTGAGAGCCATACCTTTTTTTTTTTTTGCTGTGTACGGAGCTGTGTAGGGGCTTGTTTTTTGGGATGAGTTGACATTTTTATTGGTATCATTTTTGGGGGGGACAGGGCTTTATGATTGCTTTTAAATCCATTTTTTGGAAGGTAGGGTGAAGAAAATACTGCAATCCAAGTAGTTTTTTTTATTTTTAATAGCACTCACCGTGCAATCTACATGACAAGTTAACTTTACTCTGTGGGTTGAGACGATTACAGCGATACCCAGTTTATATAGTTTTTTATGTGGAAGGACTTGTTTTGTTTAAAAAAAGGGTTTTTATTGTGTAAAACAATATTTATGAATTGCTATCTTCTGATAGCCATAACTTTTAAATTTTTCCATATACAGAGCTGTGTAAGGACTTTTTTTTTGCAGGATGAAGTTTTAATTGGCACCACTTTGGTGTTGATATGAGTTTTCTAATGACTTTTTATTCCATTTTATTTGCTGCGGGATAAACAAAAATCGCAATTTTGTGACTTTTTTGGGGGGTTCTTTTTACGACTTTCACAGTACGGGTTAATTAACATGACATATTTATAGGGTGGGTCGTTATGCACCCGGTGATACCAAATATGGGTACTTTATTTATTTTTGATCTTTTTGGGGGCAATTAGCGTTTGTAAAGGGGAAAAGGGCGGTGTATGTGTTTTTATTTTATTTTTCTTGTTTGTGTTTTATTTTTTAAAACTTTTTTTTTACTTTTCCCACTTTTCCCCAGGGGGGAATTGTATGAGCGATATTCAAATCGCTCATACAAGAGGAGACCTACACACAGCATTACTGCTGTGTACTGGTCTCCATGGTGACTGTCAATCACCATGCCCACAATGCATTGTGGGCATGGTGACGTCACCGGATGACCCGGATGCTTTCTGAAACCATCCGGGCGGTCGTGTAAGGAGACTAGCGAGCGTTTCCCTGCCGCTTGCTACGCTGCTTGCAGGCAGGAGGGGCTCACTCCTTATGGCTGCAGCTTTGATGTCGCAACCTATCATGTGGCATGAAGCCAGCAGTAATATACCGCTGGAACCATGCCGCAATCTTGTGAGCTCCGCTTGTGAGTTCGGAAGATTGCCATGACGTACCCATATGTCAATTTGCGAGAACCTCTACACGACCTTGACGTATGGGTATGTCAAATGTCGTTAAGGGGTTAAAAAACAATAAAAAAACCCTCTAATCCTAAACCCAGTTCCATGATTCTGGGCAAGCCAAATAGAATGGCCATAACTTAAAAAAGGGATAATGGGGTGGATTTAACACTCCTTGGAATGAATTTGAAAGCAAAGATGTGCAAAAGTTTTCACAGTGGTTCATGCTATGTGATACATTTAATGCATTTTTAAACCCTGTTGTTTAACTTTATGCCACCGTTTGTTTACTTTACACCAATTATTCTCATCTAAATTTTATTGCACAGTGTCATATTGTTTTAATAAGTTATGCTCCATTTGATTGTAAACTGCATCCCCTTGTCAAGCGGGCACAAAAAGTTTGTAAAACACATAATACATTTTTTACCAATTTTTAAGCACATTTTGTTTTGGAATACTAAATCTGTCCCAATGTGCCCATAACCGTACAGAACATGTAGTCTGTACATATATCACACCTGACAACTTTTTCCCACTAAGAGCTTACCATTAGAGTATCTAAGAACACGTTAATGACACCCTGATGACTATTGATCAAAACACACTGTTGTAATGCACATTATAGTATCTGACTCATTTGTATACCAAAGACAATAACAATTACTGAGCAGTAATAATTATCATTATAACCAGAGAAGTATATAAAAGCTCATGTAGACAATAATGCATTATACATAGCAATGCATCTTACCAGCGTATTGACAGCTGCAGTTATCTAATTAATTGTAAATGGGTGCTCTCTAATTTAGTAAATGAGCTGATCGCCAATAAACCTTCCTGATAGTATCAAAATCTAAATAAAGAAATGACCATTTCTAAAGTTTTTTTGCTGTTTTGACAAGTAAATAATACTAAAAGGAGAATACATATTGGTTTTCAAATGAAATAACTCATAGGCAATTTCAATAGAAATGTTTGAGGAACTGAACTTTGTCGTCCACACCTTCAGAAAATCAACCGCAGACATGATTTGCAGGGGGTGCAATTTAGCACTGTCATGTTTTTTGTAGCGTTTCCGTTTTTCTAAAAATTTCCTGTTCGACTATGATGGACAAGTGTTGGGTCCATTTCTTTAATAAAATGGTCAATGAGGGATGTTGTCGGGGGAGCGTTTATTTAAATAAAGTATTTTTTCTGTTTGTGGGATTTTTTTATAATTTTATTCCAGTGTTAGTAATGGAGGTGCCACATGTGGGGGAGGTGGTGCCACCCAACTTAGCTAGATGCTGGACAGGCTATTTAGTAAAGATGGATGACACTCCACCACCCACAGGTGGCACCTTGTTTGTGGGTGCCCTCTGTGGGGAATGGAGTGTCATCTAGCTTTATGAATGCTTGATAGGCTATCCAGTAAAAATGGGTGACACCTCATCACCCGCAGAGGGCACCCAGAAACAAGGTGTCACCTGTGGGGGATGAAGTGTCACCTAGCTTTACTGAATGCTTGATAGACAATCCAGTAAAAATGGGTGACACCTCATCACCCGCAGAGGGCACCCAGAAACAAAGTGTCACCAGTGGGGGATGAAGTGTCACCTAGCTTTACTGAATGCTTGATAGACAATCCAGTAAAAATGGGTGACACGTCATCACCCGCAGAGGGCACCCAGAAACAAGGTGTCACCTGTGGGGGATGAAGTGTCACCTAGCTTTACTGAATGCTTGATAGACAATTCAGTAAAAATGAGTGACATCCCTTCACCTGCAGAGGGAACCCAGAAACAAGGCGCCACCTGATGAGCTATCCAGCATCCAGCAAAGCTTGTTGTAGGGGAGCAGGGAACAAAGATCCCTCTCTTCTACTCTGCTCCTTGGTGGCATGACAAGAAGTCGCCAAATATGAGGCATGCCGTTCGCCCCAAGCCTGACTTGATTCCGTATCAGTAAGTGTCTCGCTTATCAAGGTCTCATGTGATCGTTACAACTGGCTCTGGCACCGCCTCTCTTAAAGCGACTTCCGCAGCCATGTGACTACAGGGGTTTCACGCAACTCATGCCAAGCGAGTGAGCTGAAGTCTCCTTTTTGTTTTGCACACAACCTGGGAGAGTTGGCAAGCAACTCTCAGCGACCGAAAGCCGACAGCTCCTCACTACTTAGATGTTGCAGTCATGCAGGCAGGATTGGAGTGATCAATGGGATTAACACTTGCCACTCAATGTCGGGAGTCAAGCTACAACAGGACTTCGCTACAGGGGGTGATGTTGGCGATTGGTACAGTCGCTTACCGCCGGCATGTATTGTCCTAGGGGGCCACAAAATCTGTCTCTGCTTCGTAAGGAACTAGATCACCCACGCATTGTACTAGTGGCACATTAGGCTGCCTAGCGATCTCCGCAAGATGGCCCGTTTCACGCTTTGTTACACTCAGGGCCCCAAGCAGCTGCTAAGTTACAGCCTACTGAGTAGTGCGCAACTAACCTGCCTCCACTCCCAACAGCATCGGAAAAAATACATGTATAGTTGTCTGGAATTGGCTTTGAACAGTAGTTTACCTCTAAAATTAATATTTTCAAGCTTTTGGAATGGATAGTCCTAAAACAGAATTTCTAGTTACATTTTTAAACATTGTATCAAAGGCTATGCCACACAACTGTAATGCCAATAGGAGCGTGTAGCAGGTTTATTCGGGGCTACGTTGCTCCCGAATACATATATGCCTGCTGCCCCTGAATCTCTATGCCCCTCAGCTAGCAGACCTCACTCACTGGAGTAGCGCCGCATCTAGTTGGATCTCTGTTACCATACTTGAGTGCAGTTGAGGGCACGACTGTGACTCAGAGGCTCCGCGGCTCCCTGTGATGCTGGAGCTCTGCCACTCGGGACATCGGGAGGGGCGGAGCGAGAGCAGTCACTGTTGGCTGTCAAGGCTGCCAGCGTTTTCTTGCCTGTAGTACTGTCATCGAAGGAGGACTAGAGGAGAAAGCTGCGGAATTCTTCGGTGCATCCCCTGGAACTCCTCCTCCCTCACCCGCCCTCCCTTCTCCACCTCTCCTCGTTAGTGTGATGAACTCTGCAGAGCTGCGGCCAAGCCATGAATAGGCTCATTTACAGGAGGATGTGGGGACCATATTTCATAATGAGTGTAAAATACATGTCTGGGGCCAGTATAATCAATTGCCATTCTGATTGCTCAGCTCTGTGCTGTCCACAGAGCTGACAGTCTGAAGAATTATATTATCAACCCTGTGCGCTCGTCAGCAAGCTACTTTATCTTTGTACAAGCCTTTTACATTTTACTATATATTATATATACCCCATAATTAAATATACATATATATATATATACATGATACACAGGTAATATATATAATATATATATATATAATATATATTATATATATTTAGTGATTAATCATGGTTACGTAGAAATAATAATATACAAATGCACTAGCTTAACCTATAGAGCTAGATCCATATAACTTGTAGGACTGTCAGCTCTGTAATTACAGAACAGATGTATGACCTCAAGTGTGTCTACCTAATGCTCCAGAATCCCCTTATGTGGCGACCTAAAACGCTGGTAAGATTAAAAGAAAAAAGTTATTAAAATATAAATAGATAATAATACATACTTAAAAAGTTTTTTAAATCACCTCCTTTTGTGATTTTAGTCCCAAATAAATAATAGAGTTAAACAATCAATGCGTATTGTTGCATTTGTAAAAAATATAATATATCTTATCCCATCCAGTAAACACCTTATAAGAAAAAAATCTAAACGAAAAAATTGTAAATGGTCTTCTCGGTAATTTGCCTTATGTATTTGTAAACTGCAGTAAGATTGATCGATCATAAGGCAACCAAACCAGAGTCCCATAACAAGCAACTAGAGCCACAATTAGTGAGATAATTAGTGATAGGAGTATATTTTTCTCTTTAAACAAATACCATGCTGCGAGTTCCAAATGTAGGCATAACACAACTGCATGAACCAGCCCTTTTGACCAATAATGTAACACAGAGGCGCCCGGGCCTACCGGGTTGTTTTTAGGTGGACCCTTTAGGCAACGCACCGCTGAGTAATGAATTTATTACAGATCTTTAGTTGTTGTAGGGCTGTTATATAGGACATATAGTCTCCTACTGGGCATGATACATACTTTGTCAAATTTGTAAGAAGTCTAACAGTAAAAAATCCATGGCCTGTCATAGTGTGGAAAACTTCTCCACTAGAGGTTAACATTATATTAATTAAAAAAACGCTAGTGCTAAGACATATAGTGCGTAGAAATAAGGCGCCTGACTGTCGCCGCTGTACAAGCTGGGCCCTGTGGATAAAGCTAATGCTAATCATTCACTACGAATCCTGCCACACATCCTACTAATACTGAAAAGTGTGTCTCCCATACAGTACGTGTGTAATTACAAAATGCAAAAAACCTTCAACCCGTAAAGCTTCAGAAGAGACTATGTTTGCTTCCGCTAAAACTACTGCAGCATCATATATTACTCAAGCGTTGTTCTACAAGAACAATATGACTTTTTAATCTTAGTTAGCTTACATCTTGTCAGATAATATCACACATCTTGTGTGTTATAAGGATGGGCCACATCTCCAATATCTTGCATTCATTATCGTTTTAAAGGACACCGATGGTGTGGCATACAATGCTGTAAGAGGCATTTGATCTGCATGTACAGATGAAAAAAATGCTCTTGCAATGATCATAAACTACTATGTGTTGTCGTGAGCTCAGCGTTTAGCTTAAGTTTTCCTCAGAGTCTACAAATCTATCAAGAAACAGCTAATGCTGCACACTAGTGACTTGAGCGATTTTTTTATCGACTAAGTTGAAATCGGCAGGTTTTTATGGTGATCGAAATTTCCACGATCATGCAGATTAATTAAGGTTATAATCTGTGCATCATATATTAATGATCGCGCCCTTTTTTTCGGATGCTTCCATGTAATTTTGGCGCGCGGACCAGCAAAGTGAGAATACAGAATAGATAGCAGAATCGGTGAGATGTGTGCTGTACGACGAATCATGACTGAGGATGTGTATTTTTAAGTTGCGATCGGCTGGAAAAATCACATGACCTCTCCGTTTATACACTAAGAACAGGGCGTTTCCTGTTTCTGCCTCAGTTGTCTCTCAGCGGTCTCATGGGAACTAGGACCTGCGCCTCTGCCTGTGTGGCTCAAACAGTCTCAGGAGTGGAATTTAGTCTATTTCAGTAGCAACCACAAAAGAAACCTCTTATCTATAGCTGTGTTCCTCTTAATCCAATATTAAGTACTAGATTAGAGATTATGATAGATTTTATGTAGTTAGCTAGAGTAATTTTTAATAGCAGCAATTCTACGCTCTCGTTAATTCGTGCGGAAAGAAACTGAGGGGAAATCGTTGCGGGTGGGGGCAAGGGGGGCGAGCGGGCCCGCGGTATGCGACACAGAATCAAGCTTTATCTATAAAGCAACACCTGGATAAAGTACCTCAAGACTTAGTGTAGACATAATGTAGTGCGAAATGATCTTTAATTATTAACAAGCTCTTTGCATATTGAATTATTATTCGCTGGTATTGGTGCGGCACTCGGAACCTTATATTGGAATATATCACATCATTTCTGAAGCTAACTGACTCAGGTCTCTTTGTTTAATGCTGCCAAACTCACTTTTAATTATCAGTCTCATACATTATAGATTGTGTGTTCAATTTTACCATTTCTCAACCTGTGACTGTTGTTATATCCACCTTGAATTTAATTACAAACCAGCAATCTTGTAGTCGAGCACAGGTTGTTTGTTGCAAATAAATACCGTTGTACTCCGTACGAAGAAACATCACAGGTTACACCTGTGTTTTTGTACTTGTGCGCACACTGCACGTGTTCTATTGACGCCTGCATTCATACCGTGAAATTTTAAAACAGCAATTCTATATTCAACACAGTGTGATTTGAAAGGTGCCCATATAAGATACCGTTTTATTATAATCAAATACATAACAGTTTGACGATGTTTTTTGACTTTTGCGCACCCAGCCTGTTCACTTGATGCAGCATTTCGTAAATCTTAAAAACAGCATTTGATAATTCACCAGCAGGTGGAATTGAAAGGTGCAAAAAATAGCGTTTTATTATATCAAACATAAAAGTATACGTGGTTTTTTTGATTTTTTTACCACAGCATACCAGCAATGTTCATTGACGCGCATCCTACGTAAATCTTAAAACAGCAATTCTATATCACCAACAGGTGATTGAAAAAGGTGTGCAAAAAATAACCGTTTATTATATCAAACATAAAACCGTTACAGTTGTTTTTTTTTTTTTGGTCTTTTGCGACATCACAGCATGTTAATTGACGCCGAGCAATCTAGTAATTCTTTTTTAAAAACAGCTAATTTCCTCTTTTTCATCCACAGGCGTGAACATTGAAAGCGTGACAAAAAATACCGTTGTATTATATTCAAAACATAACAAGTGTACGTGTTTTTGACTTGTTGCGCACCCTGAGTCAATGTTCATTGACGACCGCAGCATCTACCGTAAGCATCTTAAAACAGCATATTCTTTATTCACACAGTAGTGAAGTTGAGAAAGGTGCAAGATACCAGATTTATTAATAATCAAAACATTCCAACACGCATACGTGCTTCTTTTGGACTTTGAGGCACCCCAGCAATGCTTCATTGAAGCAGCATTCACTCTTCAAGTAAATCGTTAAACGAGCAATTCCTATATCAACCACAGGTGAATTGAAAGGTGCAAACAATACTTCGTCTTCATCGTATTTCACAAACATATGACGTTAGTTGTTTTTTGACTTTGTTGCGCACCCCAAGCACCCTGTTCAGTTGACGCTAAGCATCTACGTAAATTCTTAAAACGCAATTCTATATTCACCACAGGTGATTGAAAGGTGCAAAATACTACCGTTTATTATACCAAAACATAACGTGTTTTGTTTGCGACTTTTGCACCAGTCCATGATTTGTTGATAGCCATACAACCTCTGCAGTTAAATTTGTACACTCCATCGTAATTATGTTATTGCATTAGAGGGATTATTGAGAATAGCTTTGATTTGCCAGTTCTTTAATAAGAGACTTTTCCAACTCTTCCTACTTCTCAATATTTTTATATTTACTGAATCATGGAGCGAAATGCAAGGTGGTAGAGTGCAATGAGGGGAGGTCAGCACATGGTATGGCTAGGGGTAGAGGTACGAAGAGAAGGCTTGCCTCCTTCCAGTGCTGGCACGACAACACGCCATGCAGCGGCATCGTCAGTTAGCTAGACCGTCAGGCCTGCTCATCGCTGTGGCGACAGGGTCGCCCTGTGAATTCTAGTAAACGAACACATCGGTCGCCAAATCTGTCCGTTCAGTGGTTATGAACACTTGACAATATAGCAGTCTTACCTCCTCGTATTTCCTCGCAGTCAACTGGCCACTAATGTCGCTCGCATCAGCCATCGATCACAGCATCTGTCCTAACATGATTAAAGCAAGCCAAGACAAATCAGTAAGACTCAGGATGTGATACACACGCACCTGTGATGAATCCAATTGTCTGAGAAGACCTCTTTGTTGCACAAATGCTGGTTGGCGACGGTACACGAAGGCGTAGTTTAAAAGATCAACCGAATGGCACAAAAAGGATGATTTTTATATGCTCTCTGACGCCCAGTTACTGATGCCCATCAGAGGGAGGTGAAGGAGTAGCGGCGGTCAATCGCAAAAAAATTCCCGGAACCTGCGGTTCAACTGGAATACGCCTTTGCAAATGACCCCTTGCATGCTAGACCGCTGCTCTTGGAATGCACCGGAAATGTTCAGGACGACCAGTACCTGTGTTGATGATTGATGTGATGATGACGACATTGCGGATAATCCTGGTCTTTTCCCAACAGATTTTGCTGCGAGCGCTTCATCAGGTGGACAGAGAGGAAGACGTGGGGTAAGTGTCAATACGGGTCCCGCACAAAAGAAGGGAGGAGGGCACAACAACGGTCGCAGAAGTCCGCTGATATGATTCGCCAGCCTACGGTCAGCGCAAAACCCCGCTCTCGCTTATCGCCGTCAAAAAAAGGTCCAGGACCTCTCAGCCTTGGGGCCTTCTCTTTGAGAAGCCTCTGAATTCACATCGAGCGTTGTTATATGCCGCCTTTGCAGGAACGCATAAGTAGAGGGACATAGAACCTTAAGTGAGCGTTAACCACCACCAACATGTCTAGTCCACTATGCAGCGAACTGATGAGTGAAAATGGAGGGGTGAACACTTGGCCAAGTTTAAGGCCCACCACCAGACCAGACGCCGGGCTCCTAACCACTGTCCACATCCCTCTGTCTCGCTCCTCCTCCTCCTTCCTCACACACCTAAGCGTTTCATCTCAGACATGCCTCACTGTTCTTCAGAGTCGCATAGCTGTCAATGGGTAATACGAATGATCAGCCTCCGCCTTCAGTCCTCGCACCGTCGCTTTCTCGTGTTATATATCCGAAACCCGCCCACACACTTGCATGTGTGTTCCACCAGAGACCCATCCTAACCCCTTCTCCTTCCGCCAGTTTGACGACTCCTGCACGCCGTCCGTACAGCGGGCCTGTCTAGCAGCCAGCCTTCAGTTTACTTCCAGGTTGGGAGCAAGAGAACACTTTAACCACAAACATCCCAAAGCCAAACAGCCTGAATGTCGGCATTGCTGGCTTTTGCCTGGAATGTTGCACTTTGTACTGGTGGGACCACAGATGGGTTCCGTCCACGTCATGGGCTCCCTCGCTTGCCCCCTAATAGCCAGGATGCCGAGCAGGCATCTTCTTTGCCGGGAAAAGCCGTCAACTGCCCTAGGCCGCATGCCAAGTTAGCCATCTAAATTCAAGCGCGTTGTATGCAATCCTTGTGCCGGAAAAGTCCATCTCACCACCGACACATGGACTAGGTAAGCACGGCCAAGGCCGACGTATTTCTCTGTGACAGCTCACTGGGTTGAGCTGGGTGGATGTCTTTGGGGGGTGACGCGTGGCATCTCAGGCTCGAGCGCACGGCTCGTTCAGAAGAACCGCAGGTATGGTGCAGTGGCTCTTTCCCCATGGTCCTATGGTGGGCACATTCACGTGCCAGAAGACACCAGGCCGTCGTGTTGTAAAAATTAATCGCCTTGGAGGACGCTCACACACATGGGGCACAGGACGTGGCTGTGGGGACGGTTTAAGCACAAAATCGAAGATCGCAGCAGGGCTGGACTGGTGACAGAACCTTGTGCCAGGCAAGGTGGTGTCGCGATATAAAGGGCGAAATCTGATCGGTCCAGCCCTTCGTTAAGAATCGGTAGGCTGGAGGCACATGTCTTTGAATGCCTTGCGTCCAGAAAATTTCTTAAAGAGATTTACCAGGGTCTGGACTTGCATGATGAAGAAGGCTAGAGGTCTGAGTTCGCACTTCCAGCCGTTTCGCACCCTGCTTCCGTCCCGCTGGCTGCGTTATGCACCAGCGTCTGCTCCGGCCTCCCCGGCGTCAACCGTTCTCATTTGTTGACGTGGGGCAACACCGCTGGGAATTCCACCCTCCACATGCGCCAGCTCAATTGCTCAGCAGAACCCGAATATCGGCAGCAGCGCAATGCCATTACAGCTCAGTACGAAGTGGTCAATGGGCCTGACATAAGCAGCGGTCTGTACGGAGAAACCTCGGGGTGTTGAGACACCGAGACTACTGTGGAGGCTGGTGAAAAGAGGATCTGCACAAATTCCTGCCAGTTTGAAAGAAGCCACCCACAATATGTCAGTGCGGACAATGCCCTTCTCAGCAATGAGCATTGTGGTGATCTTAGTTCTGGGAACGATCGTTGGACACACTGAAACCCATAGACAAGGGTTCCAGCCAGCCATGGTGGAGGAGTACGGGCTCACAGTTGCGTGACAACGGTAGCTTTCTCTCCGTCAAGAATCCACAGGGACCCGAACAGTTTCATCAATTTCATCGGTCTTCATTAGGCCAGTTGCGTTCGGTGGTTCCAGAGCTAGTGCAGGCGGTGCCATCAGCTACTCAGGGTATGCATCATGCTCATGGACAATTCAGGCTGTGTTGAAGCTGTTGCGGGTACAGGGGCAGGCAGAGATAGGAGAGTAGAGAGGAGGAGGTATTCCTACCGACACCGATCGTTACCGACGTCCCTGCCTTGGAAAGAGGTTGGCTGTGAGATGAGGCGGCGGTATGAAGATGAGGAAGATCAGTTTGCTGGCCCTCGACCCAGAAGGCTCCGGGAAATCAAAGAGCTCTCCATATCTCACATGAGTGCTTGGATGCTCCATTTACCTCACATCATGATTCCTCGCATTCAAGGCATCAAAATCGAACAACAGTTACTGGTGGCACCCTCCTGGATCCCAGGTAACGCAAAACAAAAACAAGCACCTTTCCTTGCCGCACCACACCCAACATAGAGAGCAAACAATGCAGGAAATGGAGACCTTGCTGATTGATCAACTGGAGACATCTGTTGCCGTCGCCTTCACGTTCCCAAAATGTCATTGTGGGAACTAACACATCAGCGCCGTGACAGCTGTAGTGTGCCAAGTAGGCGTAGCGGCATGGCAGCAAGGCCAAATTGGTGGCAGAAGCCTATCATGGGTGATCCTCTGGCAATCTTTGTTTACCACTCACCAACGACATTGCAATGCAGGGCACACATCCAAACACAACAAGAGTCCCATCACGCTTTAAGATCATGTGTGCGACGTACATATCTGGCAGTTCACACGATGTTTTTGATGTGTTCTGGAACCCTAATAGACTTCTGGGTATCCAAAAATGGATGAATGCACGAGACTGGTCGTCACGGCCATAGAGGTGTTGTGCCTGCCCAGCATGCCAGCGTGATACTGAGCGGACCCCTTCAGCACATGACTGGAGAGTCTATCTACAGACATATGCATCAGGTCTTTCCACTAGATAATGTTGGAGATCGTTTGACTTTCATTCAAAGATGAATCGCAATGTGATCTCTGATGATGTTGTGCGCCCCCAATTGCCCGACAGGGAGCTATCGGTTGTACCGTTGCCAGTCTACTTTCTCTACATTCCTTTTCAACAGAATTGGTCCTCTAGAAAAACTCTTTTTTAAAATGATCATTCTCTTACTCTGTCATATTTTATTCTCTTTTCCATACAGTTCAGTTTTGCTGGTTTCTGCGACTGGTCTGTGAGGAGACTGTAATAAGTACATGCAGAGGTTTCATGACAACAGACGTTCTATTCCATTTTACTCACACTTTATCTTCAAGAATCGAGTTTTCGCTTTGTCATTGGCTTTGTGAGTCATTGTTTGTACTGCTGATGGAGATAACAGCAATAATCATGTCCTTTGAACAGAATGTGACTTCTAAAGTGGCACCATTTCTCCCTCACATTTCTTTTAATAGTGGCTGAGAAGGTCAGTATTTATAATTCTTTTGGGGGTCCTGTCTTCTGTGACGAAGTACAAGGCTGATAATCATCGGTCCTTAGCTAACAGAAATCTATGATTCTCTAAGTGGCACTTTCTCCCTCACAATTTTTAACAGTGGCTGAAGACGTTCATTTTTATAATTTATTTGGGGTACTTTGTTCTGCTTTGAATGCAGCCAATTACTACAGGTCCAATTATTAAGAAATGTTGTTTGCTTAACAGAACGATTTGTTCTTCATCACAATTGACCAAAGTGGATCATAGGGTCATGCTATTTGAATGTTTTTGTCGTCGGCCATATTTGCTGTGGACATGGCCATAAGCGTTACTACCAGGTCCTATTCTAATAAATGTTGTTTCTACAAAAGCCAATTTGTTCTTCACAATTGTCATGAGTGGCCTCGAAGGGTGATGGTGCTGTCAGCAAACAGGAATAGGTAGGACACTGTTACATGGACACATATTGCAGGAATGATCTTGTTCTTGCAAAGATCTTTTAACATAGCTATCAATCCCTGTATTGACCGATCAACCCATTTAGAATAACAATGAATAAAGAAAAGAGAAACAAAGGACATGGTTGGGATTCCATCCCTATTTTAAAAATGTGTTTTCTAGAATTAAAACTACTAAAAAACTTGCATGTACAAAATAGCTGTTATTAAAAATTCCTTCTGTATTGAACAAGGGATATGGTACAGAGAAAAATCTTGACCAGATGTAGGTTATTCAGTGGTACATGGAAGTATGTGCAGCACGGACAGAGACAAAAATGTACAGAGACCATTTCCTCAGCACGTTGAGTAAAATGAGGTAAATGAATGCCAATGATATAGCGGAACCTGCCGCGTGTAACATAGGAGCTCCGTTACCACCAGTATTTCCAAGTGCCAAGCTTCAATTGGTCCACACTCATACGGAGTGGTAGGCTCAGCGCTACCCAGAGTTATCTGACTGTGTACAGAGCGAGGGCTGTGAGTTCTCACACTTCCGCTCTCGCACTCTGCTTCCAGCACAACAGTTTTCGTTGCTGCGTCATCAGGATTAACCTGCGTTGTTAATAGAGTTGACGGACCCGCGCCTGGGCTTTTCACCGCCACACCACTGTAACTCCGGCACCGTGGTACCCGTAATGTGTGGCCAGGACATGTGTAATAGTCAATGTCCAAGTGAAACTTACAAAGGTGGTTGATAGATCTCCTTTTTCCAGGCACTTTTTAGATGTGTGGGGTCATTGCAGGTTTGGGGCTATGCCTGTGGCCCAGGACAGGCTTATGACAATGTCCAGTTCAACTAAAATGGTCGGTTGAGAAGACTCCTTTTTTGCCGGCACTTTTAAATGTGGGGGTCATGAGGTTTGAAGGGCTCATTCTGTGCCGTCCAGGCACAGCCCCGTATAGCATTGTCCAGTGAAACTAAAAGGGGTGGTTGAAAAGACTCCTTATTCCCCTTGGCACTTTTTAAAATGTGGGGGTCATGAGGTTTGAGCGGCTCATGACTGGTCTGGACAAGGCACAGGTTATAGTCAACTGTCAAGTGAAATCTATAAATGGTGCGTTGAAAGACTCCACTTTTTCCTGGCACTTTATACATGTGGCGGGGCCTTGCGGGGTTTGGGGATATGCTGTGGCTCCAGCGACAGGATATTGTCACTCGTCCATGCCTGAAACTAAAATGTGGGTATTGATAGAACTCATTTTTCAGGCACTTTTTAAATTGTGGGGTCTATGAAGGGTTTAGGGCGCTCATGCTGTGGCCCCAGGACAGGTACTAGTCCAAATTGTCCAGTTCAACTAAAATGGTGGTGGAAAAGACTGCCTTTTTCCGGCACTCTTTTTTAAATGTGGGGGTCATGTCTAGGTTTGGGGCTCATTGACTGCGTTCCAGGACAGGGATTATTGCTATGTCCAGTTCAAGTAGTATCATTGGATCGGTTTTCCGCAAATCATACTGCCTTCTGGCACTTTTGTAATTTGTGGGTGATGCGGTTCTAGGGTCCCCACAGGCTGTGGTTCTACAAGACTGGGATAGTAAATGGTCTGTGACTTTTTTTCATGTGACTTTTATAACCTAAGTGTGTTGCCTAAGATGTAAGCACGTATCTCCATTGACTGGTTGTGGATGTTAATTTCAAGCTTAGCTACAGCTCTTGTTTGGGTTGTTATATAATTGGAAAATGGTGTTGTTGCATTTCCCATAGACTTTAAATGGTCATCGCGCTCATTAATCGATGCTCACTATCGAAAAACCTTATCGATGAGCATAGATGCCAATCAGTGCTATTTCGAATATCGTTCGATTCGTCGTTGCCTACGCAATCGCTTCAACAATAGCTGCACACATTATGTGTTTCATCTTGGTTATAAGCCACCGGTATGATATTGAATAGGAAGCACAATCGAATTAGTTCTACGCAGAAGTGTCACATTATTATGACCACTTCCCACTTTCAAAGTCGGCAGCATGTAACTCACGAAGTAAGTTAAGTGTGGTGTGCTGACTTGGTGGGTATATAAGGTATGTGATAGTCTGTCTTCACACATATAACTTGTTGCCGACATAGTGAAGACATTGAATGCAATGTGTCTCCTCGTCCTTGCTAAGTTTATCCTAGTACATTCAAAGTTAATGGGTACTTTATGACTTGTAGCTTGTTTCATGTTTATTTCCCACAATATCTATGCAGTCTGAAGTCCTATAACATTCCAAATGTTGTAGGCTTTGATAGTTACATTGCATGATATGAGAGTTGACATGACTCACATTGTCTCTATTGTATTTTACCTTGATAAAACTTTAATAAAATACAGTTAAAGAACAAAAAAGGCTTGAATGATTATTGACTTCAGGCAAGAGTTGGCTGCATTTCGCAAAACCTGCAGTTTGTGAACTAGGTGGACAAATGGTGCCATTGTAAATCAGCAACGAGGAGGAATGTGGGAGCAACAATATACACTTGATGTGAGAACAGTGCAGAAGTGGAACCGTGCATCTACAAAGATGTTCAAGCGAAGATAGAAAACCGACTACGAGTACAGTGGAAGCAGCCTGTCCACCAACACAATGCAATTTAGGAGGCCTCCAGACATGTGTCTAACACAACTTTGTATGGGACCTCAGAGCAGACAATGGTCATCTGAACTCTGTAACCATGCCGGCCTTTGGCAGAAAAGTCTTTGATGTGCAAACAGTTTCATCTGATTGGCTCTTTTTTACTTCATCCAACAGATGAACATTCTTGTGTCAAGCAAGAAACATCCGAGAACACACTCCTTGCAACCATTGCTGGAAGAACACAAGCTAGTGGTGGCAGCGTTATGGTATGGGAAATATTTACTCTTGGCCACTCATCCATATGGAAGGTGCTCTCAAACGATCTGGGTATGCCTGTGTAGTCCATGAAGATCACATACACCAAAACAGGCTGATTGTATTCCCTGGGGTGGGTAAAGATCTCCCGAGAAATGTGTGACATTGGTTGGAAGAGCAGGACTAAGACTTTTAAGTTCTACTCCGGCCCCTAATTCCCCAGACTTGAACCCAATTGGGAGATCCTTGATGTTTGTGTTGGCTCTATGGACCCTCCAGCAGCTGTGGAATGCAGTCGGCTCCAGATACCTGTGACAACCAGGACCTTATGCAGTCACTCCCAGCCCATCTACCTGCTGTCCATACTGCACAAGGTGGTTATTCTGGATAGTGGCTGCTGGTCTTAACAGCATTATGGACCCTAGCATATAATATCAAATCAGGCTATGCCTCTAAGCATGACTAAGTATGACGCCATATCAGACGGCACCTCTAACCACCCTCATGCACATCCAATTGAGTCCAGTTTCATGCAGCAGACTGGCACTAAAACATTGAGGGCTGTGTTTAATCAGAACCCTGAAAATATGGAGGCCTGAAAAAGCATCAAGAGAGGTGAGACTGTATAGAGTAGGTCTCCATCTAGACCAGGGGCGTCAATCGTTTGCACCGGGTGCCACATCAGCCTCACGGCGTACCTTAAAGTGCCGACATAATTTTAGAACTGTGTAAATAGAACTTCTCCTTAACTGTTACATTTGTACAGTATTGCTATTATAATTAGCCCTTTGAGGGCAACCAGGAAGAATATATTGCCCCCCATAGGTAGATAGATACATATAACCCTTGTAGGTAAATAAGTGGGTATAAATCCCCTTGTAGATGACAGCTATATCTGCCCATGTAGGTAGTTAGGTATTTTTGCCCCCTGTAGCCAGGTAGTAAATTGACCCCTGTAGACAGGTAGTAAATTGACCCCTGTAGCCAGGTAGTAATTTTGCCCCCTGTAGCCAGGTAGTACGATGCATCCTGCAGCCAGGTAGTTGCCCATGTAGCCAGGTAATATGCCCTCTGCAGCCAGGTAATATGCCCCCTGTAGCCAGGTAATGTGCCCCATAGAGCCAGGTAATATGCCCTCTGCAGCCAGGTAATATACCCCATATAACCAGGGAGAAGCCCCACATAGCCCCCCTGTAGTAAGGGAGATGTCCCACATAGCCCCCCTGTAGCCACGGGGATGCCCCACAGAGCCCCCTGTAGCAAGGGAGATGTCCCACATAGCCCCCTTTAGCCAGGTAGGTGCCCCATATAGTTCCCTGTAGCCTAGCAGATGCCCCCCATAGTCCCCTGTAGCCTGGTAAATTTCCCATATAGACCACCTGTAGCAAGGTAGATACCCCATATAGCCCCCTGTAGCCAAGTAGATGCCCCATATAGTCCCCAGTAGCCAGGTAGATTCCCCATATAGTCCTCTGTAGCCAGGTACATGCCCCCATATAGTACTCTGTAGCCTGGTAGATGCCCCATATAGCCTCCTGTAGCCAGGTACATGCCCCCGTATAGTCCCCCGGTAGCCAGCTAGATGCCCCAATTAGGCCCCACAGTAGCAAGGTAGATGCCCCGTATAGCCCCCCAGTAGCCAGGTAGATGCTCCATATGGCAAAAAACTACTTTCATACATTCAGGCGCATTTTACACACAAAATGAGACTCAACTATTCACTTCGACGCTCCTTCCTTCATACATGTCGCCCTAAGTGCTCAGAGGAGGTATGCAGCAGAACACTTAAAATAATCTTTGGGCCACATGTATGAAAACTGTCTAGGTCTAAAATTCTAAAAGCTGGAATGAACTACAAAAAATAAGAAAGATGCTGGTTGAGAAGGAGACAACTGTTGGTGCAATAGTACCGTAAGAAAATGGAGGAAATACAAAATGACTGTCAATCGACATCGATCTGGGGCACCATGCAAAATCTCACATCATGGGGTGTCCTTAATCACGAGGAAGGTGAGAGATCAGCCTAAAACTACACGGGAGGAACTTGTTAATGACTTTGGTTGCAAACTAAGCAATCACAAAAAACTATTGCGTTTAATGGACATGGCACTGGACCAATAATAAGACAAGAGAATAGGAAGTGACCTCACAATGGGATGTTTTGATGGGTAAATTAGTGTTAAATTCTGGTCTGTATATATATTAGCATAAGATCCCCTCCACAATTGCCCAGCATGCCCAAGCAGTAAGGCGGCACCAAACCTAAGCCATAGCCAATTTTTTTCCTCTCTTTAATCCCACCCTGATGACACCACATCCACTAGAAGTTTAGCCTTCATAAATATTGACAGTTCCCGAAACTCATGTATCTACTGACGTTTTTAGCTGTTGGAATCAAGGGCGACATGTATGAAACTTCCCGACTAGACTTCATTTGTAGCAGCTTTTTTTTTCAGTGTATAATATGCATGAATACATGAATGTGGTATATGGGTGGTCAAATGGCACCTTAGGTTTGACGTGCATAGAGTATATGTTTGGAGCACCGTGGTACTTTAGCGGATTAGTAATATGCCAAACAAGTATAAATGAATGCCAGAATTTGACAATGGCTGCTGCATTCTATTCATTAGCAGGACACCCTGCTAAACAATGGAACAATGAGCATCTGTTCTTCTCTATAGAGTTTAAAACATTTCATTGAGTTGCTTTTCTAGTTTAAAATGTATTATGTTAATATTAGAATTTTGATGAGATTTTTATATTTTTTTATAATTAAAATTTTACAAAATACTTTTATATATTAAGTTAATTTGTGTTCAGACACATGTAGGTCAGTGGGTCAGCCTTTATTTGACACACAGCAATAGCCGACACATCACAGGTTACATAGTTACATAGTTTGTTAGGCTAAAAAAAAGACAGACGTCCATGCAGTTCAGCCTATTTTGCTAAAGTTTTGATCCAGAAGAAGGTAAAAACCCCTATGAGGTAGAAGTCAATTGTCCTCATTTTAAGGAAAAAAATTCCTTCCCGACTCCAATCTGGCAATCAGAATAAATCCGTGCATCAGTGACCCTTCTTCAGAATCCTAGTCCCTATAACTTGTTATATTATTACGCTCCAGAAATGCATCCAGACTAGTGTTGAGCGATTATTATCGACAAAATTGAAATCGGCACAGTTTTTATGTTAATCAAAATTTTAGATCATGCGATAATTTAGGTTAAAATCTGTGCATCATCTATTAAGATCGCGCCATTTTCGGCGCTTCCTGTCATTTTGGCGGCCAGCAAATCAGCTTACAGAATAGAGCAGGGTGAGATGTGAGTGCGACGTCATGACTGGATGTGTATGGTTGCGAAAAAAAAATCCCCCCCCCT